>CAUYQU010014952.1:0-21212 GCA_963574635.1 Cheracebus regulus
TTTTTCCTTTCCATATTTAGTGCTCTTGTAAGGCAGGCCTGGTGGTGACAAAATCCCTCAGTATTTGCTTGTCTGTAAAGGATTTCATTTCTCCTTCACTTATGAAGCTTAGTTTGGCTGGATATGAATTCTGGGTTGAAAATTTTTTTAAGAATGTTATATATTGGCCCCCACTTTCTTCTGGCTTGTAAGGTTCTGCAGAGAGATCCACTGTTATAGTCTGATGGGCTTTTCTTTGTGGGTAACCCGACCTTTCTCTCTGGCTGCCCTTAACACTTTTTTCCTTCATTTCAACCATGGAGAATCTGACAATTAGATGTCTTGGGGTTGCTCTTCTTGAGGAGTATCTTTCTGGTGTTGTCTGTATTTCCTGAATTTGAATGTTCGCCTGTCTTGCTAGGCTGGGGAAGTTATTTTGGATAATACCCTGTATTTCCACCTCTAATCAGACAGGACACTATGGGGAATTGAATAAGTGATTTTAAAAGTCATGAAAAATTAATGACTGAGAATAACCATGAAATGTATGAAAAAAGGGAGAAGGTATACATTGCTCCAATAGATATTAGAACATTAAAATTAAATAAAAATACTACTGGCATAAGAAAATACATATACTGATAGAATGGAATAGAGAATCCAGAATTAGATTCCAGTAGTCAAACGACTTTACTATAAAGCAAGGTGGCATATTTATCCAGTGGGAAAAGGACACTTTAAATCAAGAGTCAGTAAGCTATGGCCCACAAGCCAAATTGTGGCCTCTGCCTATTTTTATAAAAAGTTTTACTAGGACAAAGCCAAGCCTATCATTTGCAAATTGTCTATAAACATTTTTATGTTACAGAATCACACAGTTCCAACAGAGACCATCTTGTCTACAAAGCTGAAAATATCTACTATCTGGCCGTTGAAGAAAGTTTGCAAACCCTTAGTTTATTTAATAAATGATCAGCTATATCATAGACACCTATCTCACACAACACATGGTAGGAAGGGACCTTCCTTTTTATTTATTTATTTATTTTTGAGATGGGGTCTTGTTCTGTTGTCCAGGCTGGAGTGTAGTGAGTGGCATGATCATGGCTCACTGCAGCCTCAACCTCCCAGGTTTAAGTAATGCTCCCACCACAGAATCCCAAATGGCTGGGACTACAGGTGTGTGCAACCATCCCTCAATAAGAGGCCTTTTTAACAAAAAAGAAATCCATATACTACTAAGAAAAAGAAGGGCATATTTGATATATAAAGATTTATATATTTTCTTATCTAAAGACATCATAAAAACCAAGATGAAGTATACAGTTATGATATCTTGCAATGTGTTTAACAGTAAAAGTTTAATATCTATAAAAATTATTTTGTATAAAATAAGAAGACAAGAAAAAATAGGGAAAACAAAATACAAGGTAATTTATAGAAAACCAAATCTAAATAGTCAACAAAGTTAAACAGATTTGTAAACTCACTAAGTGTGAGAGAAATAGTAGTTGAATGAAGTAAAAATATCTCTCTATACCCCCAATATTACTAAAACTCAGTTATAATGCCCTACTGCTGGTAGAGATGTAAGGGGAGAAGCATGCTCTCATATACTGCTGGTGGAATTTAAACTGATACATTTTTGAAAAGTAAGCTGGCAATTTTTTTAAATCTCTACCGTTTGATGCAAAAACTAATTCTTGGGTATCTATTCCATACCTAAAAAAAATACATATATAATGCTGTTTACTGTAGTACTGTTTATAGTGTCAAAAACTAGAAAAAAAAACCTTAATAGTGAACACTGAACAAATTACAGTGCACCCACAGATGATGATGCAGCCATTAAAAAAGAATAAATTAGGCTGGGTGCGGTGGCTCACGCCTGTAATCCCAGCACTTTGGAAGGTCAAGGCACGCAGATCACTTGAGGCCAGGAGTTGGAGACTAGCCTGGCCAACATGGCAAAACCCTGGCTCTGCTAAAAATACAAAAAATAGTTGGGCACAGTGGTGGACACCTGTAGTTCCCGCTACTCAGGAGGCTAAGGTAGGAGAATCACTTGAACCCAGGAGGCAGAGGTTGCAGTGAGCCAAGATCAAGCCACTGTACTCCAGCCTGGGTAATAGAATGAGGCTCTGTCTCAAAAAAAAAAAAAAAAAAAAAAAAAAGAACAAATGAAACCCTACAATTCAACAACAAAAATATCCAAATCCAACTTAAAAATGGGCAAAGGACCTGAACAGACATTTCTAGAAGGATGATAAACAAACACATGAAAAGCTGCCGAGCAGTATTCATTAGTGATAACATCCCACATGCATTAGGATGGCTAGTATAAAAAACAGAAAATAATAAATATAAGTGAAGATGTGAAAAACTGAAACCCTTGTCCACTGTTGGTGGGAATGTAAAGTGGTACAGCTACTATGGAAAACAGTATGGCCACTCCTCAAGAAACTAAAAATAAAATTATCATATGATAGGAATATCCATTTCTGGGTAAATGCCCCAAAGAACTGAAAACAGGGCATACATCCATTTTAATATTTATGTGTTAATTCTACTGGGCCACAATGCCCAGATATTTGTTCAAATATTCTTCTTGATGCTTCTATATAGGTTTTTTTTTTGGCTGAGGTTAACATTTAAATTGGTGGACTCTGAGTAAAGCAGATTACCCTCCATGATATTGGCAAGCCTCATCTAATCAGCTGAAGATCTTACAGAAAGACTGACCTCCCATGAGCAAGAAAGAATTCAACCAACAGAATGCCTTTGGACTCAACTGCCACTCTTCCTTGAGTCTACAGCCTATCCCATCAGACCCTGGCTTGGTGAGTCCGCGGGCGCGCGCGCGCGTGTGCGTGTGCGTGTGCGTGTGTGTGTGTTGTGCTTTTGTTTTGCAGAGACAGGGTTTCACCATGTTGTCTAGGCTGGTCTTGAACTCCTGGGCTCAAGCAAACCACCCACTTTAGCCCCCCAAACCTTACCACACCCAGCCAAGAAAAGGAATTTCTGACACATAATACAATATAAACAATGAGGACATCAAGCTATGTGAAATAAGCCTGTCACAAAAAGGCAATTAGTGTATGATTCCTCTTATACGATGCACCTATGGAAGTCAAATCCCTAAAGTAGAATAGGAAAATAGAGAGTTGTTTGTTTAATAGGTAAAGAGTTTGTTTTGCAAGAAGAAAAGAGTTTTGGAGAGTGAATGTCCAACAGTGTGAACATAATTAACACTGCTGAACTGTATACTTAAAAATGGTTAAGATGATAAATTTTATTTTTATCATGATTAAAAATTAAACCAAAATAACACTAAGAAAAAATAAATAACAAAAACAAAAAAACCTTAACCAACATATATTCAGCTGGGAAACAATATATACATTCTATTCTGCTAGAGATACAGCTGCAGTTCAAAATGCATTACAAATTATGTTGTGTATCTTTTTGAAATGACTGAAAAACTAAATTAAAAGCAATAATATTCAGTTTACTAGCCAGTAAGTCCTTCTTTCACGGTCCCTGACTTTTCTGTAAGATGTTATTGCAAGATATCTACTAAAATGGAAAACAACAGAAAAAGCAGAATTAGAATTTCTTACTAACATCGCTAAAACCCTGGAGGGAGAGGAATTCTAACAAACATGGCCATAATTTGCCACATATTTCTATTGTCCTCACTTTTCAAAATCCATAAATCAACATTTCTGGAAAACAATAGAGTCTAAAATTTGGCTCCTTGTTCGGTTTAGAAGGTGCCAAGTTAATCCCTGACATTTTAGTTTCCATTTTCAAAAATGTACTTTTTCTCTCCCTAAACCAGCATCTAGATTCTTAAATACTTGTAGGACATTACATAGAAATAGATTTGCTTAACCGAAATAGTTAGTAAACCTCCCAAAAGAATTAAAATATTAATGGAGTTTAATGATACAAATGAACAACTTTACACTAAAATAATCAAGGGGAAAGGGAGCAGAATTCTGGGCATTATGAAAGTAAACAAAATGAAGTTCAAATTCTACTTTACTTTTTTATAACTAATAAACAACTTCTTCCAAAGACAAGTAGGAAATATAAAAATAAGCTAAGCATGGCACATGCCTGTAGTCCCAACTACTTGGAAGGCTGAAGTGGGAGGATCACTTTAGCTAGGAAGGTAGAGGCTGTAGTGAACTGAGATCACATCACTGCAATCAAGCCTGGGTAACAGAGCAAGATCCTCTCTGTAAATAAAATAAAATAAAAAATAGGCTGGGAGCAGTGGCTCATGCCTGTAATTCCAGCACTTTGGGAGGCTGAGGTGGGTGGATCACCTGAGGTCAGGAGTTCGAGAACAGCCTGGGCAACATGGCAAAACCCCATCTCTACTAAAAATACAAAAATTAGCCAGGCATGGTGGCGAGCACCTGTAATCCTAGCTACTTGGGAGGCTAAGACAGGAGAATCACTTGTACCCGGGAGGCAGAAGTTGCAGTAAGCGGAGATTGTGCCACTGCACTCCAGCCTGGGTGACAGAGCGAGACTCCATCTAAGTAAGTAAATAAATAAAACAAATAAATAAATAAATAAAAAATAAAAGACAAGTAGGAACCATCTTTTTTTTTTTTTTTAGAGACAGTCTCTTTCTGATGCCCAGGTTGGAGTGCAATGGTGCAATTATGGCTAACTGCAACCTTGACCTCTCGAACACAAGTGATTCTCCCACCTCAGTCTCCTAAGTACCTGGGACTACAGGTGCACACCACCACATCTGGCTCATTAAAAAAAATTTTATGTAGAGCTGGGATCTCACTTTGTTGTATCCAGGCTGGTCTCATTTTAACTTTACTAGAAAACAAGCACTGTTTATCAGCTTCTTGTTTTTTTAAAACTAAAAATAACATTGCTAGGTTGTTTCTATGAAGATTCCCTAAATTTTTTTATAACCTTAAGAATAACATGTAGAACAAAGTAGGTGATTAAATGATTTTTGTTGAATAAATATGAATGGATATTCAGATTATTAAAAATCTCTTTGGATCTCTCATTTTTTTACAGAGAAAACTCGTTAATATGATCTCAGCCTTATCCCAACTCTGTGCTCAAGACAAACAGGTTGTCCTCATACTTACAATGTCCCCTTTGACTACAAAGCTCTTCTCATAACTCTTTGCCTATCTTAAGTTCACCTATCTGTCAAATCTCTGGGGATGCAACATTTCCTCAAGGCAGCCTTCTCTCCTCCCAAACTAGAACACATTCCTCCTGGGACATTAGGTCTTTATTGCACTGTATGTCTCTTCTTCACAGCAATCACAGTTCCAATGTTGTATTTGTATTCTTAGTTCATTTGTTTCTTTCCACTTTTAGATTATAAGCTTTCTAAGGGGTGATACATAATATCGATCATCAGTTGTATCCCTTGTGCACAGCACAGGGCATGGCAGGCAAATATGTGATGTGTGTAAACAAATTTGTTGAATGAATGAATGAGACACATTTTTCTTGTTTAAAGTATAATGGCAGGATAACATTTAAGAATTTCTTACTTCTTGAAAAACAGATATGATGTGCCTAATTTTCATTTTACATCACAAATACCAATACCTAAGGACTTCACAGTCATTTTACAAATCTTTTTGACAAATGCCTTCATTAATCACCACCTGTTTACATGTGCTAAATAACATTTTGGTTACATTTCTGAAACATTTCCTGCCATTAATGTCATCTCTAGAATACTGGCTAATATGAAGCACCTGGACTTTAGGAACACAAACCTGAAACTCACACACCAAACTAAACTGTTATGTAAATGACAGAAACGACACATTTTGGTCTGCAACATCTCTAGATGGCTTCTGGATCAATTTAACTTTTACCACTAAAATTCTGTCACATGACTATAGTCATTTTGAGCTTATGACGAATAACTTACAGATGAAAAAGATAGTTTGATGACAATCTTTACAAAAGTCAGTCTTCAAAGAATACCACCAGACACAGGTATTCTAGGTTCCTATCAACTTATTTGGTCAAGGTAGACTTCACTTTTTGTGATAATTATGTTCTGAAAATTCTATAATCATTCTAAACAAAAGTCATACTTTGCTCATAAATCAGAACTGTGTCTGAATTCTAGTTCTTCCATTTTTCATTTGGGTGACCCTGAGGCAAGTGGCTTAAAGTTCCTGAGCTTCAGTTTCCTCACATGTAAAATCAGACGATGATTCCTATACCCTAATAAGTTTTGACGCTTCAATGAGATAAAATGGGCCTCACTCAAGCATGCTCAGTACCCCTTCCTCTGTCTCTGTCTCCCTCTCTCTTCTCTCTCTTGTTATATAAAAATTCTATTAGGATTCTGCAAAGTAAAATAAATATTTCAGTAAAGATTATGCCCTTTATTTATCTATTAATGAATCTGGATTTTCAGGTTTTCCTTAAATTTACTAAGTAACTTAAGGTCTTAAATATTATAGAGATTTGTATCTAGTATGTTAAAGAAATGAAAGGTGTTAATTAATCAAAATGCTACATCAATAAAAGCTACATTTAACAAACAGAATACCACAACCATACAAACTAATCAGATATAAAGAAGTCAGCAACAAAAATCTGATGTTGCCTTTAGAACATACAATTAGGAAAACAGAAAGTAGAGTTCCGTCCTCCTTTGGTCATGGTTGAAGACTGAATACCAAACAGGGAATTAGGAAAAGCCAGGAAATGGCAAATTAGCAAAAAGTAGGACTCCTAAATGTTTATATTCATTTCCATATCCCACTTCTAAAACTTTAATCAAATTCAAATAACCAAAATGGAACTGGGATAAAGCCAAAAGTAAAGTTATGTAGGTCAAACAAGAACCTATAATGTCCTCAGGCTCTTTGTCACTTTCTGTTCAAGGAAAAACTGCCCAAGTACCTTGACACATTAAAGATCAAGCAGGAGGTTCTGCCCTAAGAGGGTCCCCATCTGGCAGCCAGGTTTTGTGAAGCAAATTTTAAGAATTCTCTACCTTCCCACTTTCTATCTAATTATAGAACTTTTAAAAACCATTCTCTCCTTATCTGTCTCTCTCTCTCTCACACACACATGCACACGCACATACACACAAACACACTCTTTCTCTCTCTCTCTCTGAATCCTCCTGTGTTATAATATTACTACACTAGATATGGATTAATCTGACATTTTTTCCCTAAAACAGAATGATAAATTCAAAAAGGAAAAGCTTTCCTCTGTACAGCTGCACTACATTCTGACAATAACAATCCCTAAATTAAGTATAATACACTTTCCCTATAGGAGTTTAAAGTAGTTATAGTAAAGAATCTCTTGTATAAATATATATGCCACAACTTGACCCAAATAAACGCTAAGAGGTATAAATCTCAAAACAGTTTCAGAACTCTTTTGGAAATGTCTTCATAGTCTGTGATACATTTTATTCAACTAAATTGCACAAGGTATTTTGCTAGGCTGTGAGAATGCCTTATGGCATGTTACTGTGGAGCTCATGGTCAAATAAAAAGAACATAAATAATTAAAATAAAATTGGTAAATGATAAATGATTGAATAAATTAGAAATTCAAATGTTGAGCACTTTTCTAGACCCTGGACACAAAGCATGAACCTAACAATAATCCCACCTTCATGAAAAATATGGACTACTTGAAAATTATACCTGCAACACTAAATAAATATTCTTAATTCTTCCAGTATATTGAGATTTTTATTTTAAATTAGACAATTTGCTTTCCTCTTTGAACATATGGTTATGTGATAGCTCTATAATAGATTCTAAAACAATTACAGAAGTAACTATTAGTAAAGATCGTGGGATACTAAAAATGGCTACAAAGAAAGTGATGACAAAACCTGAGTCTGAATGAGAGACTTACTAGTTTAGAGTCTATGCCTGTGAAATTATGCTTCTAATTCTTGTTCTTAAATGCTTTTCTCATGTTAGTATGTAACTTAACTTCCTGGAATGCCATTCATTCAAAAACTATTTAATATTTGCTAAATGCCCATATTTATGCCAGCCCTTTTAAAGTACAGAAACATGGAGTTTCTTTATCGCATACAAATATGCTGTAAGAAAGACTTAAGAGCCTATTGCCTACTTTGTGGGACAACACTGAAAACTCACCGTCTAAAACACACAGACAGTAAATTCTTGTGATTTGCAGTGGTTCTATTCTATAAGGTTACCACAAACACTGAAATCCTTGCTTCTAGGGAGAAGACAAGGTTATGTTTCCGTGAACCCTTGGTCACATATTCATCAACTGATCAATATATAACCTTGTTTTATGTGTGTCTTAAAAAGAGCACTTCAGTGCTACATTTGGAGTCTGTTCTAAAAAGCAAAATCACTAACAAACAGCACAAAAATGTAAAAACATGGCACTACATACACTGTGAACAGAAGGTCTGTTTACAGCATGACAGTTGAGACAAAAAGGTACAGCCTTGCTTTGATCAACCTCAGCTGAGAAATGAGCATCAGGTGAATCAATTTTTCACCACTCTAAATGACCCTAAAAGTGCTCCAAGTACTGACTTTGGGGTTACACATAAATTTTAGCAAGTATGTGAATCTGCCAATATGAAATTTACAAATAATGAGTACCAACTGCATACGAGTCAAATATTTCAGTGCAGTATCTGATTTGATTGCCACTAAAAGACACAGTTCGGAAAATCCCTAAAAAATACTGTTCAGTTACTAGGCAGACAGAGTTCTGGACTACAGTGTTTCAAGTAAGATGTCTGAGGCTTTCATAAATGAATGTTTTTTAAAATGTCACCTCCTACCTGATATATTCTAAAGGGGATATAACGAAATCCATTTTCTTCTGCAGGATATTCCATGAGTTTCCGGTTGATGGCCCAAAACTGGTCAAATCTGTCTGTAATGATATAAATTACTTGTTATTAAAAATGAACATTATAATGGAGTACCTCATATGAAGACATGAAAGTTTTAAATATCCTTCTAGAAGTTTCTGAAAGGACATCATTTATATATTTTCTTATTTTTATTAAACATATATTTCCATAACTAAACATAAAGCAAATATAAAATTAAATTTTTTTCTACATTATTGCATCTTCTCCCCAGATATCCACACAGTCCATTTTTTCTTGTAAGAAAAACCCTGAACATATAAACATATGACTACTTGTGTTATCAAGGCAAAAATACACACCAGGTAGGGGAAAGATGTCTTAACTCTCCTGGTACTACTTTTAACTGCTGAGGTACAACTCCGAGTAGCCTAAATGTTAACCAGAAGTTGTGTACAGAAATAAAGTCAAAATACTGAACACAGTAAACATTAAATACCAAAGATAATTTTTTAAAAAGCTTTGAAAGAAATATGGAACTAGCATGTAGGAACTGCCAACTGCAGCTTAATTAATCTCAAATTAAGCTCCTTTTTTAAAAACTTTTCAGATTCAAATTTTTAAAATAAACAACTTGAGATAATTTGCATACCATAAAATTCACCCCTTTTAAAGTATACAACTTAGTGGTTTTCAGTATATTCAGCATTCAGAACATTTTCAGCAACCCAAAAAAAAAAAACATGTAACTACTAATAGTCACTTCCATTCCCGCCTTGCCCCAGCCCCTTGGAAAATCACTCACTACTTTCTATAGTTTGCCTATTCCGCACATTTCAAATAAATGAAATAATAGGTGGTTCTTTTGTAACTGGGTTTTTCGCTTGCATAACATTTTTGAGGTCCATTCATGTTGTAGTACGTATCAGAACTTCATTTGTTTTTACAGCTGAATAATATTCCATTATGTGGAGTTACCAGATTTTTGTTTCCTCCACTGACTGACATTTAAGTAGTTTCCACTTTTTATCTATTATAAATAATGCTACTATGAATATTTGTAAACAAATTTTTTGTGTTGACATTTTCAGTTCTCTTGGGTATGTACCTAGGAGAACTGCTGGATCACTAAGTAACTAACTCTGTTTAACCGATACATGGTAACTATGTTTTTGAGGAACTGCCATACTGTTTTCCAAAGTGATCGTACTACTTTACATTTCCACCAGCAATGTATTAGCATTCCAATTAGTCCTCATCCTTGCCATCACTTGTTACTATTGGTCTTTTTAATTATAATCATTCTAGCAGGCACCAAGTGGTAACTCACTGTGGTTTTGATTTGCATTTCCTTAATGACTAATTATGCTAAGCATCTTCTCATCTGCTCACTGGCCATTTGTGCATCTCTGGAGAAATGCCTATCAAATCATTTCCCTTTTAAACCAGTTGTCTTTTTCTTGTTGAGTTATAAGAGTTCTTTATATATTCTGGACACAAGCCCCTTATTTAATATGTGATTCACATATTTTCTCCCATCTGTACATTGTTTTTTAAGCAACTCCTTTTTTTTAACTCACTCAGAATCCCATCTTATAATAATATATTTTATACTCAGAAATTTGTATCAAAATCATATCTCTACAAAGCAGGGAAATATATCCAGAACTGCAGTTCAGCTTGGTATTTCTCTGCACTAGACCTGTTTCAATCCAATCTACTGGCAATCTATTGATTCTGCTTAAACCACCTTAACTATATGTTAAAAAAAAATAGTTATTTCTTCTTATACCCCTGTCCTAAAAGACTCTGACAGTCTTTAGGCCTTCCTTACTCTAACCTTCATCTCCAATCTGAGGGAAGACTCACAGTATATTAGAAATGGTGTGAGAGAAAATTTTGAATCTATTAAGTCCAGCACAATTTCACCGATGATAACTAAGACCCAGATTGTGTATGTTTAATTAACAACCAAGACCAGAATCTTGGTCTTCTGATTCAGAGTCCTCTACTGTTTCAACAGTTGCTGCCACAAAACTTTATCTTAATGTGAAGAATACTATTTTGACATAGTCTTCTCATATAAGAAGCAATTATTCTTTCAAAGCTTAAAAAAGTCTTTCTACCATCAAGTATCAATCAAGAATGTGATAGCTAAAAAAAATAATTCTTCATGCATACTTAAAATTTTACTTGCTGCCTTGTCATTAAATGCCAAGTACCTAGCATGGTGCATGCATAGCATATGCTCTTGAATCAAAGAATGAATAGAACACTATGAACATAATTTTTCATAAAAATAAACTGGAAAAAGAAACATGATTGTGCCAGGTATCAACTGCATGACTCTCATCTCCAAATTCACCATTCAATATATGCACTGCCATATGGACACAAATCCTTTAAGTCTCTCTACTGCAACAACCATCTTAAGATTTCTCAGCAGAAAATGCTAAAAGAAGTCGTAGGACAAAGGGTTCTGCAGTTTTCATTTTGCTGTGGATTAGTGGCATGTGGATGAAGACATCGGGGGAATGCTGCCCCAAACCAATGTCCAGATACGCAAGTCTCTCAGCAAGATTGCAGCCTGAGCCTGGCCCAGGAATAACCAGCCCTCTCAAGACAGAATCTAGCACTCCAAAGGCTTTCTGCCTGCATAGGGTCCTTGCCCTTATCAACATCTCAATTTGCTTGCTCTGGAGGCCTGCATGGGCTACCCATCTGTGGTTTCCCACACAGCTGCCACTCCTTCTGCACACCCCTGCCACATGTTGTTGATCACAGTAACATGTCTGGACTACAGACCAACTCTCTGGCCTGGCCAAAAGAGAGAATTTTTCTACTAACTAAATGAGCTGAATATACCTCCTCCAGTGAAGTCTGAACCCCAAGCCTTGTAAGTGGGGCCCCTTACAAGTTTGGTCTTCCTCCTTCGGCCCTAGGGTAAAATATATAGTTTTCTTATATCTTACAGTCATTTTTATCAGAGTTTAATAATTCTTTATATAAAACTTATCCTGTTTAACCCACTGATTAGACACAAATACAACTATGTTTAAAATAAAAAAAGACACAATAAAAAAATCTGTATTGATATTAGTTTTTAATCTTCTTATAATTCTTATATTAAAAAGGTATTTTCTCCGCAATAACTAAAAACATTCTAATCAAAAATAAACTTTTATGGCTCAAAGTTATTAACAAGATACAAATATAAGAAAGTAAAAGAAGTTCAGTGCTTCCCTAGAGTAAGATAGAGAAAGAAAGAGAGAGAGAGAAAGACAAAGAGGAAGGAAGAAGGGAAGGGAAGGAGAAAGGGAAGGGGAAAGGGAAGGGGAAGGGGAAGGGAGGAATCAGTGTTGAGACTGAAGGAATAACCAAGTGTCTTTCACATTGGATTTTTTTTTTTTTTTTGAGATGGAGTCTTGCTCTGTCACCCAGGCTAGAGCGTAGTGGCAAGATCTCTGCTCACTGCAACCTCCACCTCCCGGGTTCAAGTGATTCTCCAGCCTCAGCCTCCCAAGTAGCTGGGATTACAGGCACGCATCACCATGCCTGGCTAATTTTTTTATTTTTAGTAGAGACGGGATTTCACTATGTTGGCCAGGCTGGTCCTGAACTCCTGACCTCAAATGATCCACCTGCCTTGGCCTCCCGAAGGGCTGGGATTACAGGCGTGAGCCACCATGCAGAGCCAAACAAAACAAAGACTAGAAGAAAATTAAAACTAGCAGTCACTTAGCTTATTCACAGTGGGAGAAAGGAAGGTAATGTATATACTTCTTGCCAGAGCTACAAGCAATGTTACTGAAGTTAGCTTCTTTTTATAACACTTAACATTTAAGAAGGCTATAAAATCAAAAGCATAAAACCAAAGGACTGTTCTACAGAAATATTCAGCTTTTTAAAAAAGATTAAAAATACCATTCCTCAAAATCCTGATGGTCATCCATTTTTCCTCTCTCTCTCTCTCTCTCTGCTGAATTAAGCTTTTATATTGGTTTTGCAAATTTTTTAAATACCTGGAAAATAATGTTTTTTTAAAAAAAATTTCAGATCTCTCTAAAAAGCGTAATATATCAAGTTAATTTGTATTCTTTGTTCCTCACGTGGAAAAACAGCAGGAAAAAATGTTAACTTTAAAGGATTTATCTATTCTTCCACTTAAGCTTTACAGGAGGTAAAAACTCCAGGCAAACTAATTCTTATGCCACAAATAACATGTCTAAAATCTCCCACAGGAGACATGGAGGACATGTAAGGAGACGGTAGGGATTGCTACTCAGGCTCAATTCAGCTGGCTGGGACCCTCATGCAGGAAACGGGTGAAATGGTCTCCACGTGCATATACTATTTACCTCCTGGTCTTTAACATCTACGATGCCAAAGGAGAACAGAGTTGTAGCACTCCAAATAAATGATATATTGTACAACACTTAGAAGACAGACTCTAAGCTTATCTTTGAAAGGAAAAGCAAATGGTTGAATATCACCATGGAAGGGAACCCACTCTTCACAAAATTTTCCATTGGTAACAGTATTATTCAAATGAGTACTACAAGTGACCATGTAATATATGTAGTGTTTTAATCAGAGGCTTTCAAAATATGTGACAGAAAACACATTCAAATATAGACCTATATGAATTAATTTCTTCATATGTAATATGTTAAACATCTCTGCAAGACAAAATAGGAAAAAAATTAAAATGAACAAGTAGTAACTACTGGCAGGCTGCCAAAAGCAGATGTTCAGTAAGTCACCTGTATCTTCAAACTTATCTGCCTTCTGAGCCAGGTCAAATTAAGAGAATCAGCCCCTGAAAATTCATCATGAACACAGAAGTAGGTGGGCTCAGTGGGCTGGCCTCTGCATGAGGGCTGAACAGTGTCAGCCCTGGAGGAGGTTCATCTTTCATCCTGTCCATAAACACACATCTTGGCAGAAGGATAGTACCCAGGGAAATGTGTGGTCTGAGTGAATCACAAAAGCAATAAAACCCAAATTCCTGGACAATTTTGACCTAGACAGTCACTGTCTGAGAACTGATTGAGAGAAGACATCTATTCCTTTGCCCTACAAAGTGCTGGTCTTAGAAAACTGGCATCAAGAACAGAAATCAATATATTTTTAGAGTGTAATTACTTCTCTCTGTGTTCACCACTACCACTTTCACCTCTCTAAGCCAGCACAATAGCCTCCTACTTAGTCACTGCCCTATGTTTATCCCTTCTGCACAGAACCCAGAATGCTGTTTTAAAGCATAAATCATTATTAATGAGTAAATTTTCAAATATTTTTCTAATGGGCCATAAAACATAATGCTTTATGATGTGCTTTAATGATACAGTTATTTTAAGTTACATACTAAAATCATTTTAAGAAAATATGCGACCCACTGCATCTCCTTACTGCCTGCAACCAGGCAGACTGCTCCCTGCCCAAACTCTGCATGCAGGCAACCACAAATAATGTCAGTAATAAATACCTCTTCCCCTAGAAGCAGCTCCTACTTGGCCCACTCCACCCACTTAGAATGCTATTGCTGCTGCATTCCTCTGAGATCTCACTGTCTACCTTACTAACTTACTAAGTTACTACCTACGTCACTAAGCTTTAAGTCATATTATTTTTCTTTTCTGTCCTAGTAAATATCAAACTTGTTCCTGTTTCACAGTTTTAGCAGCCTAGCATCCCCACTTTCCTAATCTTTACATAACTGCTTCCTTCTCATCATTCAAGTCTCAATAGAGTGTTACTCTCTCAGAAAGATTTCCTTCATAATCCTAGCTAAGACAGCCCCATTCTCCAATCATTCCCTATACTATCACTCTATTTTATTCTAAATACTTACCGTTATTTCAAACCATGCAATTTACATGTTTAATTATGTACTGTCACTCTCCCTCAACTAAAATGTATTTTCCATGAGGGCAAAGACTTTGTCTTTATCTTCAGTCCTAGAAGGTTCTATGTACTTCAGCCCTAGAAAGTTAATGTACTATGAGTATGCACATAGTACATATTCAACAAATGTTTGTTAATGACTAACAACTAAATGAATGACTAAGCAATGGGGACAATAAAAACAAGGAATAGCAAACATAGTGTGAGACCGTGGAAAAAGTAGACAGTCTGGACCACACTGCCTGGGTTTCCCAGCTTTGTCATTTATTTAATAGCTGTGTGAGTTTGAGCAAGACACTTCCTGTTCCTGACAGGAATTAAGTGCTACATAAGTGTTTGCTATTATCATTATCTTTTAGGCTACCTCAGATTCAACAACAGAATACACTGAGCTTCTAGATTCTACCAAGTAAGAAGTGTCAGGACTGGTGTGGAAAAGTAGCCCTGCCAAAACCCCATCATTACAGGATTGCTGGACTGTTCACTCTGGCTCAGAGCCAGGGAGTCTGCATCCCTCACATCAAATTCTATGTGAATGTTGACCGTTGGAGTTATAAAATTGGGCAGCCTTTGCTAGCCATGGTTGGGAGAATAAAAGCCCGAACACAGTACAGCTGCAACATTTACAACCAAATGTCCTCTATGTCCCTTTTGCTTCCTCCCACTTTTTCAACTACCATATAAGATTCTATCTTCTCACCCTGTGGGCACAATTTAGTTGCCATTTACCTCCCACCAGTTTCAACTAAATTCATCTCCAGCCATATCATGTAACAGTGGTGGGAATAAGAATGGTAGTCCAAGAACATCTAGGCCAACACCTGAGGAGTCCTCCAGTATTGACAAGCAAGTCTGAGTTCCAACCCTACACCTTAAGACCTAGATAACCATTCCTTTCCAACCCCTTCCTCTCCGAACATATCTTAATATAGTAGGGAAGAGGACATAAGCATGATGGGGTAAGGGGTTCTGGATAATCTGAAAAGATGAGAGGCTCACAATTGTTGCACCTTATTACAGTGGAGCCAGTAAAAACTAGCTACCTCTTGAAAACTTTGTAAATGGTTAAAAACTGTTGGAAATTTAAAGAAAATTAATCTTGCTAAGTACTGAAAAAAGCAGACTGTAAATTCTAATTTCAACATCACCAGTCAATAAACCATGACTGCAAGTTACAACATCTTTAAATGTATTGCAACAGTCAATCCCAGTAACTGCCTTTATTTTTAAATAGACAGGTTTCAATGATCATATTCTAACCAATTAAGAAGAATTTATTTCAAATGTATTTTTAAGCTGGGTAATAAAGATTCAAAATCCAAAAATTTCATAATGTAAAAAACAAATTATTCGGTTTTTCTATGTGCTTATATAAAAATTTCTAAAAATAATAATGATCAACTATATTCTCATTTTCCCTTAATCCAAAAGACAATCTTTAAAGAACCTGTCAAAAAGAGATTTACAGAGCTACAGCACAGTGGTAGGCCAGGACTAATTATCTAAATGTACTACTGTTAAAATCATCTACAGACTTATAACCAATAATCTGTTGCTTTATTACTTTTAAAAACTACCATATATTTTTTAAAAATGTTATTTCTCTTGACCGAAATTAGTTTATTACTTTCATAGATGCTGAGGGCCAGAAACAAATTTAATATGCAATTGAGTTCATTTTTACTTCACTCACCAAGCCAAAGTCATAAGATAAAAACAAAAATATTTTAATTTTTGAAAGACTGACAAAAAGATACCCCCATTATGTTCACTGTAACCTTTCCAACATTTATTATGTAGGTAATTCTCTCTTTAATACAAATCCTGTATGTTTCTGGAAAGAAAAGGTAAAGTAGAAACCACCATTAATGATTATCCACTGACAAATAACAAAAGCTTTCAAAACAAAGGGGCCACCAATGGTCACTGGAGATGCAATATGTAATGCAACATTTCTTAACTTTTGCTGCTCACCAAGATCACCTGAAGAGGTTTTAGAAAACACTAATGTGCAGGACCCACTCCAGACCAATTAACTGATTCCCTGGCATCTGTACTTTTGAAAGCTCCCCAGATGATCCTAATATATAGCCAGAGTTAACAACATCCAGATGTAACAAAAAATGGAGTCATGCTTCATTTAACGACGGGAATAGATTGTGAGAGAAATGCATCAGGCAACTTCATCATGCGAACATCATAGAATGTAGTCAGAAAACCAATGAGAACACACAGGCACAGGGAGGGGAACATCACACACTGGGGCCTGGAGGGTGGGAGGACTAGGGAGCGATAGCATTAGGAGAAATACCTAATGTAGATGACGGAGCGATGGATGCAGCAAACCACTGCCATGGCATATGTATACCTATGAAACAAACCTGCACAATCTGCACATGTACGAAGGCAGGGGAGGGGAGGGAAAACAAACGAAACCTAGGGAGTACAGCGTACTACAAAACTAGGCTATATGGTATAATCTATTGCTCCTAGGCTATAGACCTACATGGTATGTGCAAATCAGGTATGTACCAACCGGTACTGAATATCGTAGGCAACCATAACACAATGTTAAGTATTTGTGTATCTAAACATAGAAAAGGTACAGTAAAAATGCCAAATAAAAGACTTTTAAAAGGTACCCCTATATAAGGCAGGTACCATGGATGGAGCTTGCAGGACTGGCTCTGGGTGAGTGAATGTGAAGGCCGAGGACATTACTATACTCTACTGTAGACTTTGTAAACACTGTACTCTTAAGTTACATTGAATTTATTTAAAAATTTACCTTAGCTTACTACAGCTTTTTCACTTTATAAAGGTTTTCAACTTTTGAGTGTTTTGTAATAGTATTTAGCTTAAAACAAACATGTAGAGTCACACAAAAACATTTCCTTTCTTTATATCCTTATTCTATGAAACTTTTTTATTAAAAAAATTTTTGTTTTTAACTTCCTAAGACTTCTTATTAAAAACGAAGACACAAATACACATATGAGCCTAGGCCTACAAAGGGTGAGGATCATCAATATCACTGTCGTCCATCTCCACATCTTGTCCCACTGGAAAGTCTTCAGGGGCAATAACATGAGTGGAGCTGTCATCTCCTATGGTAACAATGCCTTCTGGAATACCTCCTAAAGGACCTTCCTGTTTTACAGCTAACTTTTTCTAATAAGTAGAAAGTGAACACTCTAAGATAATAAAAAGTACTAAATAAACCAGTAACATAGTCGTTTATTATCACTATTAACTAATGTACATAATTATATGTGCTAGACTTTTATCCAACTGACAGCATAATACATTTGTTTATAAAAGTATCAGCACAAACATATGAGTAATGCATTGTGCTATGATGTTACAAGGGCTACCAGGTTACTAAGCTATAGGAATGTTTCAGTTCCATTATAATCTTAAATGACCGCTATCATACATGCAGTCCACTGTTGACTGAAACATTGTAATGCAGAGCATGACTGTACATTTACTGTAGAATCAAGGATCTAGGTTCAAATTCTGGTTCCACCTCTTGGTAGTTCTATTAACTCATATCCTCATTTGCAAAGGTGGTAATGTTTATCTAATTCTTGTGAGGAATCACTAAGATTATGCATGTAGAAGTGTCTAGGCCTGGGATATCACAGGAATTTAGAAAACCTAATAAGCACCTCCATTCTATTTCAAATCTATCTAATCTGTACCTGGTAGCTATGAAAAGTACCTCTATAAAGAAGTTCTCAATTTGCAAACAGTTCATATTGTGAATCTGCAGTTTAATTAAAACAGAAGATAGAAAAAATAGCACGCTCAAACAAATTTTTATTTTGTAGGATCTGTGTTTGTGTAGAGTGACATCTATCAAACCCCTTGCTCCTATTATGTGCTTAATTGAATACCAGGAGCTGTAAAGAATTAAAAAACAAAAAACAAAATAAAACAATTACACAACAGATTCTTCCCTTCACTTAATATGTAGCTGGGGAAGCTAAACAGACACACAAAGTTATTACAATTCTAAGAAGTCTAATGAATCTTTTATTTTGCACTAGTAAATGCTTGATGGCTCAAGTCCTTCCCACACACCCCCACTCTCCATCTCCTCAAATGGCAGAGGTGACCAAGTAATAGATACTATACTTAAGTAAAAAGCGTATCAAAAGTTTAGGAGGCCCAGGTGGGAGGAATGCTTGAGCCCAGGAGTTTGAGACCAGCCTGGGCAACATACGGAGATCCCACCTCTACCAGAAAAAAAAAAAAAAAAATTAGCCAAGCGTTGGTGGTACATGCCAGTAGTCCCAGCTACTTGAAAGACTGAGGACTTTTGGGAAGTCCTCAGTGGGAAGATTGATTGCTTGAGCCCAGGAAGTCAAGGCTGCAGTAAGCCATGACCTTACCACTGCACCTCAGCCTGGCTGACAGAGTAAGGAGGCCCTGGAATAAAAAAACAAAAAAAAATTAGGCTAGTCGAAAGTGCTATTAAAAACAAACAGTACTAGAGTGAGAAACCGGGAAAAGCTACTGGTTCTCATTACAGTGGGACCAGTGATCACTTATATCAATAACTTATATACCTGCAAAGAATTTAGCAGTTTAAAAAACTCTAGGATTTTATATTGTTTAATTTTCACACAACTTACTGATCCAGCACTCCTCATTGCAGAGAGGAGGAAACTATGACTCAAAGCAGCTACACAACATGCCCAAGGTCATCAGGCTAATAGCTGCTGGTGGGTGCCACCATGCCAGAGAAAATTTTTAGTTACATTTCTATAAATAAAAGAACTTGTTTGCTAACACTCCATGTTCAGCCAATTCAGGATTACCTATGATTAACAGAGATCTAGGAAACAATAAATGGCATGTTCATATTATCAAAAATTCCAGGGTTCTATGCATCAAAAATTATGGTAGCATCTGGTAAAGTAATCCAACAAATTTCATTTCCTCTAGTATTCAGAGATGACAAACAGCACAGCTAGCAGTAGCTGCTACTACAGAAATAAATATTACTTGTTTCAACATGTTCATTAAGGCATAATTCTTCAATGAGTACATGCAGAAAGGTACTGTGATAATAAATTGAAAATACTACTCAATTAGGAACTATTCTTTAAAAGAAGCCAAGGACGATAATGAGTGAAATTGAAAAATCCCATCTTAGTTCAACTTTTAGCTACCAGAACTGTTCAAGAAGTATTTTCCTCAAAACTGCTGTAACAACTAATTCACTGCAAAACAAAGTTGGTTTAAAACCATATACATTTGTTGAAAAATATGCCCCATGCAGAATTTTGCAAATTATATCTATTACCTATAATGAGTTTATTGTGGACTGCATATTATTGTTTTAAATGTATCCCATAACTTTAAGGGATATGTGATATACATAGTGTATCCTGTAAGGCCCAATAATTCAATCAGGATTTCCAGGAATCCTAACAGTAAAAATAAGAATAAAGTTATTAGAATTTAAAACGATCCTCCCAGTGTTTCTCAAATTTTTCATTTATAACTCAAATATCTGAATTGCATTACTGTATTGAATGCCAACACTTGAAAATAAATGACGCTAAAAATACTGGGGAGAATGAGCTGTATTATAATTGTCAAGACGCCCTTTTCAACAAGTCCATGATGTTGTCGTCCTTCACACTTCCTGTATTTCCCTTCATCATTTTGTCTCTCCTGCTCCTTTCTTACATTCTAGGTGGACAAATATTAATACTTTTTATCTTTCAAAAAATATGAACAGATTTTTGTGTCTCTAACTCCTTCAGTTCTGCTCTTATCTTAGTTATTTCTTGTCTTCTGCTAGTTTTTGAATTTGTTTGACCTTGCTCCTCTAGTTCTTTTAATCATACCATCAGGGTGTTGCTGTTAGATCTTTCCTCATTTCTCTTGCAGGCATTTAGTGCTATGAATTTCTCTCTAGACACTGCTTAAATGTGTCCCAGAGATTCTGGTACATCGTGTCTTCATTCTCATTGGTTTTGAAGAACATCTTTATTTCTGCCTTCATTTCATTTATCCAGTAGTCATTCAGGAGCAAATTGTTCAATTTCCATGTAGTTGAACAGTTTTGAGTTTCTTAATCCTGAGTTATAATATGATTGCACTGTGGTCTGAGAGACTGTTATGATTTCCACTCTTTTGCATTTGCTAAGGCGTGTTTTTCTTCCAATTATGTTGGAATTTCAGGTCAATATTTGTTTTGTTTGTTTTAGAAAGAGAGAGAAAAGGAGAAAGAAAGAAACAGCAAAAGAAAGAAAAAAAGAATGAAAGAGAGAAAGACGAAGAGAAAGACGAAGAGAAAGAGGGAGAATGGGATTCTTGTTTTATTGCCCAGGCTAGAATGCAGTATAAAAATGGGTATTAAAAACCTCTTTTATGCCAATAATTGTGCTTAACAATGGAGACAGGAAGGAATAGGGGATGAAAATAACAAATAAGCAGCCAACCAATA
>CAUYQU010014953.1:0-140608 GCA_963574635.1 Cheracebus regulus
TGTCTCTGGGTCTCTGTCCCTCCGTCTCTGTCCCTCTGTCTCTGGGTCTCTGTCCCTCCATCTCTGTCCCTCTGTCTCTGGGTCTCTGTCTCCCCGTCTCTGTCCCTCTGTCTCTGGGTCTCTGTCTCCCCGTCTCTGTCCCTCTGTCTCTGGGTCTCTGTCCCTCTGTCTCTGGGTCTCTGTCCCTCCATCTCTGTCCCTCTGTCTCTGGGTCTCTGTCTCCCCGTCTCTGTCCCTCTGTCTCTGGGTCTCTGTCTCCCCGTCCTGTCCCTCTGTCCCAGCCTCTGGGTCTGTCAGTGGCTGGGCATCCCGGCCTGCGGGACACTGTGGTGGGCCCTGCACCTGCTCCCGGGCTCTCCCACTTGTCCGTCCAGAAGCCGTTATCTTTCCTCCACTCCCACCAGAGCCCAGGGAGGCAGAGAACAGCAGGTGCCTTGGAAGGGGCGGCCCCTCCCTCAGGAGGGAGGACCCTGGGAAGGAGCCTGCGGCAGCCTGGGGGAGAAACAGGGCGGCCAGGCCTCAGGGGCGTCTGAGGGGTCCCACGGGAAAGCTCGCTGACGTGAGTGTGGGGGCTGGAGTGTGTGAGGGCCAGCCTGAGGTGCCAGAACCCATCCTGTGGGCTGGGAGCACAGTCCCCAGTGCTGTGAAATGCTGTGGTCACCATGGCAACAGTGCTGGGGGAGTGGCTTCTGTGGACCGGGTGGGACCCTGCCTCTCTGCACCTTTTACCCTCGAGGCACGTGCCCAGGAGCCAGCGAGGCCTGCAGCTGCCGAGGGTGGGGCAGGGGCACTGGGCCTCGGTGTTCCCATCTTGGAGAGGGATACTGGGCGTGTGACCTCCTGGGCTGCAGGTGAAGACCTGTGCCTGTTTGGTGAGGTCACAGTGGGTGGGAAGGGTCATGAGAGAAGGTGTCAGTGTGGTTGGAGAGCAGGGTGGTGGCTGTGAGGCTGAGATGCTAGTGGTGGGACACCAGGGCCCCCAGAGCTCTGGCACCGGAGCCTCACAGCACCCCCACACCACCGGGTCGCTGCCACCTCATCGCCACCACCACCTCTGCTTCCCCTCCTTTCTCCAGCTCTCTCCCCGTATCTCTCCCTCTCTCTGGGTGTGTCTCCCTCATTCCCTGGGCCTCTGTCTCCCATCTCTCTGGGTCTCTGTCTCCCTCTCTCTGGGTCTCTTTCCCCTTTCTGGGTCCAGTTTTCTCTGTCTGGTCCTGGTTCCCCTCTGGGTCTACCCCCCTCTCTCTAAGCCTGTCTCCCCGAGCCTCTGCCCCTCTCTCTGGGTCTCAGATAAAGCTCTCAGGATGTTCTGTCTCTCTCTGAGCCTCTGCCCCTCTCTCTGAGTCTCAGATAAAACTCTCAGGATGTTCTGTCTCTCTCTGAGCCTCTGCCCTCTCTCTCTCTGGGTCTCAGATAAAGCTCTCAGGATGTTCTGTCTCTCTCTGAGCCTCTGCCCCTCTCTCTGGGTCTCAGATAAAGCTCTCAGGATGCTCTATCTCTCTGTGAGCCTCTGCCCCTCTCTCTGGGTCTCAGATAAAGCTCTCAGGATGCTCTGTCTCTCTCTCAGCCTCTGCTCCCTCTCTCTGGGTCTCAGATAAAGCTCTCAGGATGTTCTTGTTCTGTCTCTCTCTGAGCCTCCGCCCTCTCTCTCTGGGTCTCAGATAAAGCTCTCAGGATGCTTGTGGTCCATTTGCCGGCCTGGGTCTGGGTGGGCAGTGGCTTCTCCGCTGGCCCTGCAGTACAGCCTCTTCCCCCCGGCCATGCACCGGGACCTGGGGCGGCATGGCTTCGGCCGGGGTGCAAGCCAACCAGCTGTGCTGCACTGCTGTGCTCCTTCGAGCCACATGGACAATAAAACCAAAATTGGCTTTGAAAGTGGAAGTGCTCTCCGCTTTGAGGGGAAGTGAGGGACTGCGCGTCAGAGCCGCCTGTGAGGGCAATGCCGCAGGCTCCGTTCTGGCCCGCGCGCAGGGCTCTGTGTGGGGGTGGGAAAGGATTTTACAAAACCCCAAAGAAATGTTTCCATGAAATTCTTTCTTGTTCTTGCCTTTTTTTTTTTCTTTTTTGGACATTCCAATGAAAAGAGCCGTTCTGGGGCTTTGGATCGCTCCTTGTGGGTTGGCAAGCCGACCGTGGGGATGAGACCAGCCCGGGCCGGAGGAGGGCGCCCGCCCTGACAGGTGTGTGCCCCTCACTGTTGGCTCCTGAGGCAGCCCCCACCTCCCCTGCTCCTGATCTCCCCCCCGAGGCTCCATCACTCGGGAGCCTGTCCACAGCCCGTGACCCTGAGCTTCCTGTGACCTCCTCCATGAGGCTGTCCTGCCTCATGGTTCCCCCAGAGCAGACTCTCAGGCGAGGGTTCGAGGATCCCACGAAGAACAATGTGGGGAGGGACGGTGCCTACACGGGGGTGTCAGCAGCGAGCAGGTGGTCCCGGGGGCAACCCTTGGAGATGTGGGGAATCTCATAACAGGTCCACCTGGGGGAGTTCCCCCCACCCAGGCTTCCCGGACACCAGCCCCAGTGTGTCCCTGCACAGGGACATCTTAGAGAAGCCGGGGCGGTGTCGCCAGGGCAGACCTGGGCATGTCCTTGGGTCCAGCACGGCCTGGGCCTGGCTGGGATGCCCGATGTCATTGCTGGGGGGATACAGCGGCAAGGGGGTGTCAGAATGGCCCCCAGCCTGGGCCAGGCCCGCAGCGGGGGCGTGTGGCTACCCAGAGGCCAGATTCCGGCAGAGGGTGCAGCCGGGGCAGGCGGCGATGGCCTCTCGAGACGGCCCTGGCCGGGGCTGCTGACGCATTGGCTCCGATGACTCACGTGCGGGTGACCGTGACTCGAGTGGCCGTCTGTAGACTCGGACAGGCTCAGGGCCACCGCCTTCCTGGGGCCTGTGGCCCGGCCGCGCCGGCCGCCCCCTGTCTGGGCCGGCCTGAGTAATGGGTCCTTCCCCTCCTCCCCGTGGCCGGCTGGAGAGGACCTTAGTCATCGGCCCTGGCCCCGGCCCTCCCTCCTCCTCCGTCCGCCTGCCCACCTCCGCCCAGGCTGCGTCTCACTTCGCCATCCAGGCTGGGGGACTTCAGCCCCTGCTGGCCTCCTCCCTCCCTGAGTTCCCCAGGAGGGGCTGCAGCAGGGCGGGTTTGGCTTCTCAGGGGCGGCAGTACCGCGGGTGACGGTGACAGCTGGGGCTTCAGGGATAGTTGTCCCATCCCTAAGACGAGAGGAAGGAAACAGCTGTGTGGAGTGCGTCAGACATCACCGGGACACCAGGAGGAGGTCCGGGCAGGACAAGCTGCTTCTCCTTCTTGGGTCCAGCATGGGCCCTGCGCCCTGTGACCAGCAGTGGATGAGCCTCACCCAGCTTTCTGGGCCTGGGGTGTCCTAACTTCCATATGGGAGCATCGGAATTCTCCGAGTGTGTAGTCTTCACATGCTAGTGGCAGCCTGGGTCCCAGTGCTCTGCATTTGCTCATTGGCTCCCCTCGTCCTCCAGGGGCCCTGGGGCTGGGGAGCTGGGCAGTGGTTTGCCTCTGCTTTGTAGCTGAGGCCTGGTGGTTGAGTGACTGCTGAGTTCCCAGCCAACCAGAGCTGGCTTGGCCCAGGCTGCCGGCCCCTGATGCCTCTCTGGGATGCCCTACCGGCCACTGAACTGATCCTGCCTTCTGGGTTCCGGGCACCCTCCGCTTGCTGGGGAACCCAGAGATCCCATGCTTGGAACCCTGGTCGCCTCCCTGGTTTCCTGTTCCTCAGTCATCAGAACAGCAGGGGGCGGGGCAGGGCCCTCTCCTCCCCAGAGGGAAGTCCTCTCTGTCCAGCTTCTCAGTTCCGCAGATGCGTTCCGTGCACGGGCAGATGACACGTTGAGTGCAAAGAGCATCCCGCTGTGCTCGCTCTCTGCTCTTCCTTCCTCCTGCAGCCATAAGGCCAGCCCCTGGGTGCAGCGTCTTTCCCGGGATGCGTCAGGATCAGCCTTCTCACTCAGCTGTAGGGCAGCCCTCTCTCGGAAGGTGCTGTGATTCCGCGTACCTCCCCTAACGATGGTTAGCTTATTTCTCGTCTGTGGCCCCTAGAGACAGTATTTGGGTACCTTTCAGAAATAGAGTTGTTGGGTAAAGGACATGAGCCTTTAGAGTATTGCTGGGTCTACCCAGCTGCCTTCCTGGGGGTCACCTTGCTTCATAAGCCCCCTGAGAGTATGCTTCCCTGACTGAGCAAGGCTGACTCTTAGGTCCTTCCAGCCAGTTCTGCTTGCTTTCCTGGGAACCATCAGCCCACATTATTTGTGCATCTTTTGATCTTACTCTGTCACCCAGGCTGGAGTGCAGTGGCATAAACACAGCTCACTGCAGCCTCCACCTCCTGAGTTCAAGTGATCCTCCCACCTTAGCCTCCCAAGTATCTGGGACCACAGGTGCACGCCAGCCTGCCTGGCTAATTTGTATTGATTTCTTGATGCTCTTTATACATGGAGGTGCATGATAAATCCACTTCTAAGGACTGAGTGGAACCATGATGAAATTACCCCAGTTCAATGTGTTTCTTCTGGTGAAAATGTAAACATGCACACCTGCCCCCAAGGGCTTTAGAGGAGGCAAAGAAGTCCTCCCATCCCTCCCCCCAAATCTCCTTGAACTTCGAAGTAAAAACCAGACCAAAAACAAAATGGCAAAGGCTGGCAAGGCCCATGCATACTTCTGGGAGACAAAGTGTCCACAGCAAGGCTGGCAGGGGTCACCTGGAGCCTGATGGCACCAAACCTTTGCCACAGCTGCAACACAAAGCTGATTCTAGGTGATCTGACCCCTTTTGGTCACTATTTCCTGGACCACGTGCCCATGAGGACAGGGCCTACTTTGTCAAGTTCACACTGCATCCCTGCATGCACGGGGAGGGAGGAGGAGTTGGCAAAGGCAGGGAGGCAAGCTGGGGACAGGGAGAGATGTGACCCCTTGAGGGTCCTCAGAGACACATGCAGGATGCGGCTTTGGCCCCAGGCAGCCTGGGTGTCAGTGAGAGGGCATGGCATTCATTGGAAGCAAGGAGATGCTGCCCCTGGAGATGTCCGGGCAGGTGCTGGACCCCTGTGTGCAGCCCGTGTGCCTGTGACATGCTCGTCATGAGCCTCGGGACTGTGGATCTGTCATGGGTCTTGGGAAAAAATAGCTGAGGCTTGGTTCACAGCAGTGGCCTGGGCAAGTCAATTGGGGCAGATGTGTGGGGAAGGGAAGAAGGGAGGAGTGGAGGCGGGCGTCCCCTCCACCTGGCAGGGGAAAGGCCATGGGGATAAGCCAGAGTCTCAGGGTGCACCTGGACCCCTTTCTGTCCTTCCCCTCCTCAGCTTTCAGAAGGCTGCATCCCCACCCTCCCAGGCAAACACCAGGTCCGGCCTTCGGCACCCCCGGCAGCATGGCTGGCCAGCCCAGGTGACCATGGTGTTAGGCTCCGAGTAGCCTATGTCCTGCCTCTCCAGGGACTCAAAGGCTTTCCACTGAGCGCAGGCCCCACGGCGGGTCCTCCACGCTGTGTTCTCCTCCTCCAGGACGCGGAGCACTTGCAGGCAGGGCTGGGGCTTGGGCAACTTGCTCTGCCTGTGCTGCCTTGCCGGGCTGCGGTCAGTGCCTGGTCCTGTAGCCCCTCTGCCCAGCAGTTTGTCTTGGTCACCCACCCTTTCCCAAGGGGCTCTGGAAGGGCGGCCTGCGGGAGGTCAAGGCCTCCAGTGCAGCCGCGGTGCTGACTGAGTGCCCACTGTGCGCTCTGTGTTTGACGTCGGCTCTTTAATGTCCACGGTGGTTTTGGGGCTGGCCGGCAGTGGGGCCGAGGAGCCTTCCATCTCCTCCCGCTTTCTTGGAAGGGTCAGTGTCTGCATTCCTGTCCCTCACTCACGGGCAGGCGTGGGTCCCAGAATGAGAGAGCGAATTCCAGAGGGCAGAGGCCACGAGGCCAGAGCAGGGTGCTGGGGAGGGTGGCCTCAGCCCGGTGGGGGCGGGGTCCCAGAGGGGACTGACCCTGCTTGTGTTCTGAGGAAGAAGCGGTGTATCACGGGCTCCTAAGCTACCCGTTCATCAGTTTCCCCAAATGCAATAGCAAAGAGGTAGTGGAGCTGGAAAAGAGGGGATGAGCGGGCGGTGGGGGCGGTGGGGGCTGAGGCACAGAGGGCTCGTACACACTGGGGTGCAGGGGCCGTGGCAGGGCTTGTGTGGGACTCGAGAAGGCTCCCGCGTGTCCTTTGGTTTTTTTATTTGAGTGAAATTCACGTGACATCAAACTGTCTTGAAGTGGACAACTGAATGGCATTTAGTAGATTCACAGTGGTGTGCAAACGCCACCTCTGTCTAGTTCCAGAACATTCTTATCCCTCCAAAAGGAGACCCCACCCTACCAGCAGTCACTCCCCTCCCCTCCCCCAGCTCTTAGGGGCACCTATCTGCTTCCTGTCTCTATGGATTCGCCTGTTCTGGGCGTTTCACGTCAGCAGAGTCACACACCACACGGCCTTTTGTGTCTGGTTCTTGCACCGAGTGTTGTGTTCGAGGTCGTAGTGTGTGTGTGAACCTCAAGGCCTCTGGGCCGTGTCCCCTCCTCTGCTCTCCCTGCAGCACGGCGGACAAGAATGGGGCCCTCAAGTGCACCTTCTCGGCGGCCGGCCACAGCACCAGCCTCCTGCAGGGCCTGGCCACCCTCCGTGCCCAGGGCCAGCTCCTCGATGTCGTGCTGACCATCAACAGAGAGGCCTTTCCTGCGCACAAGGTCGTCCTGGCTGCCTGCAGCGACTACTTCAGGTAAGCGCTGAGCACAGGGAGCTGGGAGGGGAGGCCGCCTGTGGGGACAGGGCAGACGGAACCCACCTTCTAAAGGGGGCGTACCTCAGCGCCATCCAGGGACAGCTTTGAGGGAGAATGGCTGGTGCCGGCTCTCAAATGTTTATTTTTTTTGAGACAGTGTCTCACTCTGTTGCTCAGGATGGAGTGCAGTGGCGTGATCTCGGCTCACTGCAACCTCCGCCTCCCAGGTTCAAGTGATTCTCTGCCTCAGCCTCCAAGTACCTGGAACTGCAGGAACCTGCCACCACACCTGGCTAATTTCTTGTATTATTAGTAGAGATGGGATTCACCATGTTGGCCAGGCCGGTCTCGAACTCCTGACTTCGTGATCCACCTGCCTTGGCCTCCCAAAGTGTTGGGATTACAGGCATGAGCCACCGTGCTCGGCCTCTCCTGATTTTAGAGCGAGGTTAATGTCCAGTAAACCTGCAGATTTTCCCCGGTTTGCATCTTACTGTCTTTGGGCAGACGTGCCTGAGGGGGTGGAGATGGACTGTGGGCGCCCTCACTTCTGCCCTGTGGCCTGGCAGGGTTGGCCCGGCTTTTGATCTGTCTTTACTTGACACCCACTGTATGCCAGGCAGTGTTCTAGGCCTTGGGATCCAGCAGGGATGAAAGAGTGACACCGGCACAAGCCCCTGCCATTGGGACATCCCCTTAGGACACCTGGAGCCGGACAGCTGGGGGACAGGAGGGTCATTGAGGGCCACAGGGACCCCGTGTCTGCCGATGCTGTGTCCCGGGGTCTGTCTGAGGCCCACGTGAGTTCTCCCTGTCGCCCTGAGCTGTGGGCACTTCCACCGTGTGACAGAGAAGGCCACGGCGGGCACGTGGGTCTGTCTGTCTGTCCCTGTGCCATGGCCGGGCCAGAAGCGACAGCACCACAGAACACGGCTGTGGGGTAGGGGTGCATTCTCCTTGCCAGCTAGGGGCTGTTGCAGGGCTGGGTGGTCGTCCTCCCTGTGTGACCAGCAGGCGAGCCTCCTTCCTGCCAGGTAGTGACCCTGCCAGGGAGAGCTGGGCCACCCTGGGGCAGTTCCCAGGCCCCAGCCCAGGTGTGCACCTCGCCCGCGCATTCCCCAAGGCCCGGGCTGCCTGCCCCGTGGGCTCAACAAGACTGTTGTGGGGGCCGCAGCAGCCGAGCCAACTGGGGCGCCGCTTCTATTTTTATTCTGGATTTGGGGACGGGTGGGCCAGCCCAGCCAGCAATGCCCTTTAAAGGCTCCCCTGCGCTGGCACAGCAGCCGGCAAGGCCTTAAAAGGCAAAGCTCCCTCCTGTCGCCCGAGACCGCCTCTGCCTTCATCGCATCATGCCCGAGGGCCAGCGGGGACCCATGGGGACAAGCTGGGCAGGGTCTGGGGAGCTGGCAGCGTGCTGCTCCTGGACCTCACGGAGACGATAAGGAGAGGCTCGCTGGGCAGATGTCAGTGGGCGGCTCCGAGGCAGCACCCTGGCCGCTGTCCTTGCCCCTGTAGCCCGGAGCCTGGCCCATATGAGGCGCAAGACGAGGGGACAGACCTCTGGGGGGCAAATGCCCAAGGGATGTTCTCTCCTCCTCGGGTGGCCATCAGGGGAGGTGCACAGGTGGGAGTAAGAGTTATTGTGCCATGCCAGCGCCCCTCCTGGGAGGAACCGCCTGTGCCCCTGGAGCCGGGCGCTCTCCCCTCTTATGCTGGGGAGCACCTAAAAGCTGTGGGGGAACTGCAACCTACAGGCCTTTGCCTCCTCACTGCCCTCCCTCACGAGGGCCTGTGTCCCCACCCCACTCCTGTTCTGCTTCCCAGAGCAGAGCAGTACAAGGGTGGAGCTGGGCTCTCACTGCAGAGTGGGGACGTAGCTGTTGGGTGGGAGGCACGTCCCCAACCACCTGAGTCTCTAGCGACAGCAGTCACTCCAGCACAGCCTCCTGGTAGGGGGTCCCCTCTTTACGTTGCCCTCTTCACGTGATGGTTGTTGAGACTCAGGCTGGGTATGTCAGAGCTGCCTCCTTGGTCAGCGAGCAGGTGAGGGCGGAATCTCGGTGCATGGCCCCTCCAGAGCGCTGGTCTTGCAGCTCCTGAGCTCAGGTGTCAGGTGGGGCTGCAGATCTGTCCCCAGAGCCACAGGGTGTGTTCTCATCCTCCACTGCCATACCTGGCCCTGTTAACCGCCCCACTGCCAGGCACGTGGTGGGTGAGGCTGACCCAGCCTACACTCCTGCAGCTCTGACACAATCTAGTCATGAAGGGGCTCATGCAGGGCCCCCGCAGAGGGGCCAAGCAGGGAGCTGCTGTTGATAGGAAGATGCATGGCTCAGGGGGATTCAAAATCTTTTTTTGCTTTTTTTTTTTTGAGATCCAGTCTTGCTCTGTCACCCAGGCTGGAGTGCAGTGGCACGATCTTGGCTCACTGCAACCTCCGCCTCCCAGGTTCAAGCAATTCTGCCTCAGCCTCCCGAGTAGCTGGAATTATAGGCATGCACCATCACGCCTGGCTAATTTTGTATTTTTAGTAGAGACAGGATTTCACTGTGTTGGCCAGGCTGGTCTCAAACTCCTGACCTCAAGTGATCCACCCGCCTCGGCTTCCCAAAGTGCTGGGCTGACAGGCATGAGCCACAGCACCCCACCTTTGCATGTTTTTAATGAGCATCTGGCCTGCTTTCCTCTTGCTGGCCCTGCGTTCTGTGTCCCGGGCCTACTGTTCCCGAGGCCTTTATCATTCCTGGCTGGTCACAATGCCCCTCAGCCACTGCGAGCCACAAGCTGTTTCCACCCTTCAGGGCCATGTTCACCGGCGGCATGCGGGAGGCGAGCCAGGACGTCATCGAGCTGAAGGGCGTATCGGCCCGTGGCCTGCGGCACATCATCGACTTCGCCTACAGTGCAGAGGTGACCCTGGACCTGGACTGCGTGCAGGATGTGCTGGGCGCCGCCGTGTTCCTGCAGATGCTGCCCGTGGTGGAGCTGTGCGAGGAGTTCCTGAAGGCGGCCATGAGCGTGGAAACCTGCCTCAACATCGGCCAGATGGCCACCACCTTCAGCCTGGCCTCACTGCGGGAGTCGGTGGACGCCTTCACCTTCCAGCACTTCCTGCAGATTGCGGAGGAGGAGGACTTCCTGCGCCTGCCGCTGGAGCGCCTGGTCTTCTTCCTGCAGAGCAACCGGCTGCAGAGCTGCACCGAGATCGACCTGTTCCGAGCCGCGGTCCGCTGGCTGCAGCACGACCCGGCCCGGCGGCCACGCGCCAGCCACGTGCTCTGCCACATCCGCTTCCCACTCATGCAGTCCTCAGAGCTGGTGGACAGCGTGCAGACACTGGACATCATGGTGGAGGACGTGCTGTGCCGCCAGTACCTGCTGGAGGCCTTCAACTACCAGGTGCTGCCCTTCCGGCAGCATGAGATGCAGTCGCCGCGCACCGCCGTGCGCTCAGATGTGCCCTCGCTGGTGGCCTTTGGCGGCACGCCCTACACCGACAGCGACCGCTCCGTCAGCAGCAAGGTCTACCAGCTGCCTGAGCCAGGCGCCCGCCACTTCCGCGAGCTCACGGAGATGGAGGTGGGCTGTAGCCACACGTGCGTGGCCGTGCTGGACAACTTCGTGTACATGGCCGGGGGCCAGCACCTGCAGTACCGCAGTGGCGAGGGCGCGGTGGACGCCTGCTACCGCTACGACCCGCACCTGAACCGCTGGCTGCGCCTGCAGGCCATGCAGGAGAGCCGCATCCAGTTCCAGCTGAACGTGCTGTGCGGCATGGTGTACGCCACGGGCGGCCGCAACCGGGCCGGCAGCCTGGCCTCCGTGGAGCGGTACTGCCCCCGGCGCAACGAGTGGGGCTACGCCTGCTCGCTCAAGCGCCGCACCTGGGGCCACGCTGGGGCCGCCTCCGGAGGCCGCCTGTACATCTCGGGCGGCTACGGCATCTCAGTGGAGGACAAGAAGGCGCTGCACTGCTACGACCCCGTGGCCGACCAGTGGGAGTTTAAGGCGCCCATGAGTGAGCCCCGTGTGCTGCACGCCATGGTGGGCACCGGCGGCCGCATCTATGCCCTCGGGGGCCGCATGGACCACGTGGACCGCTGCTTCGACGTGCTGGCTGTGGAGTACTATGTGCCTGAGACGGACCAGTGGACCAGCGTGAGCCCCATGCGAGCTGGCCAGTCAGAGGCAGGCTGCTGCCTGCTGGAGAGGAAGATCTATGTCGTCGGAGGCTACAATTGGCGGCTCAACAACGTCACGGGTATCGTGCAAGTGTACAACACGGACACCGATGAGTGGGAGCGGGACCTGCACTTCCCAGAGTCCTTCGCGGGCATCGCCTGCGCCCCCGTCCTGCTGCCCCGGGCCGGGACCAGGAGGTAGCCCCAAGACCCCGGGACCCTGGCCTGACCGCATGCTGTCTCCAAGCTGGGCTTGGTGAGTGCATGTCTGCCTGAGGACCCTAATGCCTCTCTTCATCTGGGCTGCCCTCGAGAAGCCTGCCGTGTGGAAAAGCGCCCCTCTCAGGGTGCCCTCCCTCCCTCCCTCCTTTCCAAAGCAGATCCTGGCTCCAAGTCCATTTGAGCGAGCCTGCCCACAAAGTGGCCAGCGAGCCAGTTGTGGCAGCAGACTTGTTCCCAGGGCGATTTCCTGGCCTGCAGGCTGGCGGGTGGAGTCCCAGGTCTCCAGGGGGTCCCTTTGCGGGCTCAGCCTCACTCCTCCCCCTCCCAGCCCCACGGTTTCAGGCATTCAGATGTGAGCTCATCACCATTGAACCTAAAGTCGGTGGTATGCGACTCACCCTCCTTCCAAGTCTCCTGCGCACGTGTTTTTAAAATAAACTTGCCCAAAACCTCCAAAACATGCAGACCTCCAGAAGCAGTGAGAGGTGGCTTAGAAGCCCTTGGTTTAGAGTGGGTGGAGGACCAGGGCACGTGCCTGTCTCTCCTGGGGTGCCCTCCTTCTCCTATCCTGAGCTGCTGAGCGGAGGCTCTGGTCCTGTCATCATCTGCCTTCAGGAGGAAAAACCATGTCAGCTCCTGGGAATGGTCCTTACGGGCCTTGGGCCTTCTGTGTGGCACTGAGCATCTTGTGGGGCCTTCACTGGCCGAGACATCCCGGCCCTCGACATTTGCCCTATTGGCCGAGCAGTCCCCTTCCTGCAGCTGGAGGGGGTGCTGACTTCAGAATTCCACAGTGTCGCCTCCCGCAGGTCAGCTGCGCGGTCTTTATTCTCCTCCCTCCTCCTTTAGCCCTCTGCACCCTGCCACTCCCCGGCCTGCCCTGTTTCCAGGTCAGCGTTGCTACCGAGCCGGCAGTGAGGCCCTTCCCTCCTCAAGGGCTCTGTGACATCTCCGGCCACATTTGTTTTAATGTCTGAACCTCTAAAGCTTTTCTTTTTAATTTGTTTTACGTTCTATTGTAAGAAGCTGGCCCCGCTATCTTGTAGATGGGATTTGTCCTCTCGGGGCAACTTAAAGTGTCTCTCTCGCTGCTCACAGACGATGGATGTCTTGTCGCTGTGACCCACTCACCGTGTAGAGAATTAACCTTCTATCTTAGCAGACGTCGTCTCCTAATATTTCCCTTTATTTAATAAAAGTGTTATGGTGAAGAGATGGAGCAAGCCCAGCACTGAGCTTGTGCGGCTGGGGCTGATTGGTCACAGATTCCTCGTGTGTCCTCCATGTGTCTGGGGGCTCCTCTCCTCCGCCTCAGCCTTTTCCAGCCTTGCAGAGGAGCTGGCAGGGGGCTGGGCTTTGTCTCAGGGGCGCAGGAGCAGCAGGAAGTGTGGCCAGGACTTTCACCCTGGCACTTTTTTTTTTTTTTTTGAAATGGAGTCTTGCTCTGTTGCCCAGGCTGGAATGCAGTGGCTTGATCTCGGCTCACTGCAACCTCCACCTCCCAGGTTCAAGTGATTCACTTGCCTCAGCCTCCCAAGTAGCCAGTATTACAGATGCCCACCACCATACCCAGCTAATTTTTGTATTTTTAGTAGAGATGGGGTTTCACCATCTTGGCCAGGCTGGTCTTGAACTCCTGACCTCAAGCGATCTGCCTGTCTCGGTTTCACAAAGTGCTGGGGTTACAGGTATGAGCCACCGAGCCCGGCCCACCTTGGTACTTTGGAAGAGGCTTCAGCCCCCTACTCTCATTGTGGCTGGCCAAACCGTGAACCAGGCTGCCCAGAGTGGGCCACTTACCAGTTGCAGGTCAGCGGAGAAAGCCTGATGTTCCCGGAGGGCCTTCCCAGAGGGGGGCCCTGGGATTCACAAGTTGCTGTGCTGGAATGCCTGGTGCTCCTGTGTGGCGGCCGTCGGGGCTAGGGTAACACCAGGGGCTGCGGGGGTGGGCAGTGCTAAATTAGGAACGTGATTGGGAACCTAAAAGAAGGCCACACCGTCAGGGACATTGAAAGGAAAGCTGTGCTCCTCGGGGACTTACCAGAACATTCCAGCCCTGCCCCTGACCTGAGCTCCCCCAGAGAGCCCTTCCCCACTGGAGGCACGGCCCCTTCAGGGGGGCAGTGAGAAGCTTTGCCAGCTGCAAGTCCCCCGGATCAGCTCACACCTCAGAACATCTTGTCCCCAACGAGCTGGCAGGGGCGCCGGCCCAGGGCGGGGGGGCGCTGCCGTATCTAACCAGATCGATTGTGCATAACTGTCTGGGCCGGTTCATGGAATGTTCTTGGGGCCCCCTGCCCCTCCCTCAGCCTCCCCCGCGCATCCCCCCAAGAAAGGAAAATTATTTTTCGTATTGTAAACTTTAAACACAAAAAAGCTGTTTTTAATTTAGCAGAAACTGGCTTGAATCTTCACTTTGTGAACGTTTGTGTCCTTCAGAGAAAGAACACGCCTGCGCACACTCGCACACGCTCAGGCACACACCTGCACACGCATGCCGCAGTGTGCACATTCACACGGCCGTGCTCCTGCACGCCTGCACACGCGCGCTTGCCCATGCTCACACGTTGGAACGTGTTCACATGCTTGCCCGTACATGGTGAGATGCAAGCTCACACATATGCTCGCACACACACATCTGTGCATGCACCCCTGGAACAGAGTAGCCGGCTCTGCCTGGTGGCCCAGAGGGGTCTGGAGCCCGGCAACGCCCCGAGCCTGGGGGAAGCCCGTCTGCTCCAGACGTTCTGCCTCCTCGCTGAGGCCTGGACGCCGGCCGCAGGAGCCTCCCTCGCACCTGGGCTCGGGCTGTGGGAAAACGCCGTCTCTCGGGACGGTCGGATGCAGGCCCGCAGGAGGGAGGCCAAGTGTGGCTTCTGGGGCCTCTCAGCAAGCGAGGGCCAAGGGGCCTCTGGGGAGCCGCATGAGGTGGGAATCCGCCCCGGACCTGGCTCCATCTCCGAGGAAGCAGCTCCAGCTCATCCGTTCTCACGGGCCCTGGAGATTTGCTTTGCACGGTGCAGCCTCGGGGCTCTGCTCTTCCTCGGGGCGCCTGGCCGTGGATCCCAGCGGCCCAGTGCCTAACACAGAGCATGGCACAGACGGGGCACAGCTCAAATGTTTGCTGCACAAAGGAGAGGTTCTGGGGTGGGAAGCTGAGGGCAGCCTTCTTCATGCTAGCGCCCGTGGGCACCTTCTGTGTGCAAACCTCGGGAAAGGAGGGCACCAAGCTGTGCTCCACCCCCAGCAAGGCCCCTGCTTCGTCCTCGTCTTCCTGTCGCTCTCATTCTGGTGGCCAGCCAGACAGCCATTCCTCCCTCCTCACCAGCAGAGCCCTGATTTGGTGCCAGCAGCAACGTGCCCAGCCTCCGGGGTTAAGATTCAGCTGAGCCGTTCTTGGCAATGCCTTTTGCTGGGGTTGTTTGCAATCTGGGCGTGTTTCCCAGCTCTGGCCAGCAAGCTTGAAGGGGTCGCGTGTTTCTGGACAAGGGAGAGGGCTTGTTGCCCCCTTCCCTCCCTCACTGCTGATGAGGACACAATGCCAGGGGCTTCTGCAGCCATCTTGTGGTCAGGAGGAGCAAGTTAAGAGAGCACACTCACAGGCTGCATGCGGTGGCTCACGTGTGTGATCCCAGAGCTTTGCGAGGCCGAGGAGGATGATCACTTGAGTCCAGGAGTTCAAGACCAGCCCTAGTGATACAGTGAGATCATCTCTAAAAAAAAAAAAAAAATGCTGGCCCTGGTAGCACACATGCCTGTAGTCCCAGCTACTGGGGGAGGCTGAGGTGGGAGGATCACCTGAACCCAGGAGGTCCAGGGTGCCAGGAGCTGTGACTGCACCACTACACTCTAGCCTGGTTTTCTGAGCCTGGTTTTAGCCTTCTCATCACTTCTGTGAGCTACCAAACAATTTTTTTTTTTTTTTTTGAGATGGAGTCTCACTCTGTCACCCAGGCTGGAGTGCAATGGCGTCACGTCAGCTCACTACAACCTCTGCCTCCCAGGTTTAAGCGAGTCACCTGCCTCAGCCTCCCGAGTAGCTGGGATTACAGGCGCACGCCACCATGCCTGACTAATTTTTGTATTTTTGGTACAGATGAGGTTTTGCCATGTTGGCCAGGCTGGTCTCTAACTCCTGACTTCAAGTCATCTGCCTGCCTTGGCTTCCTGAAGTGCTAGGATTACAGGTGTGAGCCACCATGCCTGGCCTTTTAACTTTTTTTAAATAGAGACAGAGTCTCACTATTTTGTCCAGCCTGGTTTTGAACTCTTGAGCTCAAGCAATATGCCTGCCTTGGCCTCCCAAAGTGCTAGGATTATAGATGTGAACCATTGTGCCTGGTCAACCAACCAGTTTTGCAGTATACACATCGGCTATTTAAATTGTCCAGGCTGCACACAGCAGCTCATGCCTGTAATCCCAGCACTTTGGGAGGCTGTGGCTGGCAGATCACTTGAGGTCAGGAGTTTGAGACCAGCCTGGCCAACAGGGCGAAACCCTGTCTCTACTAAAAATACAAAAATTAGCCTGGCGTGGTGGTGGTGGGTGACTTTAATCCCAGCTACTCAGGAGGCTGAGGCAGGAGACTCGCTTGAACCTGGGAGGTGGAGGTTGCAGTGAGCCGAGATTGTACCACTGCACTCCAGCCTCGGCAACAGAGCAAGACTCCATCTCAAAAATAAAGAGATAGATAGGTAGATAAATAGATATATAGTTTAGAGTCAGTTTCTCTTGCTTGCAAGTAAAAAGCCTGACTTACATAAGATGGGAAAACCCCAGCATCTGTCACATTTACATTATAACTTCGGAACTGCTTGGTGACAAGTATAGCTGGCCATTAGTGTCTTTGGCAGTGCAGACATTATTTCTCATAACAAGAAAGCTGGAGGTCAGAGGTGCCAAGATGTCATGATGTCATGACTGGCGGCCCGTGATTTCTGGGAGGGGGCAGAACTATGCCTTTCTCTCTCTCTCTCTCTCTCTCTCTCTCTCTCTCTCTCTCTCTCTCTCTCTGTCTCTCTCTGTCTCTCTCTGTCTCTCTCTGTTTAGAGACTGTATTCCCAGCACTCTGGGAGGCTAAGGCCGGTGGATCTCTTGAGCCCATGAGTTGGAGACCAGCAACACACCAAAACCCCGTCTCTACAAAAAAAAATGGAAAAATTAGCCTGGCATGGTGGTGTGCACCTGTAGTCCCAGCTGCATGGGAGGGTGAGGTGAGGATGGCTTGAGCCTCGGAGGTCAAGGCTGCAGTGAGCTGTGATTGTGCCACTGCACTCCAGCCTGGGTAATACAGTGAGACCACGTCTCAATAAAAAAAAAAAGAAAACAGAGGAAATCAAAGGGGTGAGGCAGCTAGGCCTTCAGCTGAAATCATGCCAGAGGACGAAGCTGGCACCACTGCAGAATCCAGACGCCTTCGTTGGCACTGCCATCTGCCCTGGGCACTCAGCCACAGCTGCCCCTAGAAAACAGATGGCCCTGCCCCAATGCTGATTCTCTGTAGCAGGCTTGTGCCTGCGTGGAAACATCCCAGTGGTCCAGCCATACCCCAGCTGTCTGGGGAGTGGGGAAAGTGAGTACATTAGTGTGTATTAGTCAGCCACTGCTGTGCAACAAACACCCCCAAGTCTCAATGGCATACAACAGTGAGCATTTGTTTTTCACAGGTCTGTGAGTCAGAAGAGGGGGCGCCTGCTCTAGGCTGGCCTCGGCGAGGCTACTTGGACTTCAGGGACAAGGGTGCAGAGTGGCCGAGAGGCCCTGCTCCACGGGTTCCTGCATCCTGCTGGGACAGCAGCTAGCCAGGGCATGCTTTCCTCCTGCAGGTGTCTGAGGACAAGTGGAATCACGTGAGGCCTCGTAGGGTCTCAATTCAGGACTCACACACTGTCACATCTGCCCGTAAGTCTTTTTTTCTTTTGAGATAGAGTCTCACTCTTGTCGCCCAGGATGGAGTGCAGTGGCACAATTGTGGCTCGCTGCAGCCTCGACACCCTGGGCTCAAGTGATCCTCCCACCTCAGCCTCCCAAGTAGCTAGGACTATAGGCGCATGCCACCAAGGGCAGCTTGCTTGCTTATTTATTTGAGATGGAGTCTCTCTCTGTCACCCAGCCTGGAGTGCAGTGGTGCAATCTCAGCTCTCTGCCACCTCCACCTCCCAGGTTCAAGCAGTTCTCCTGCCTCTGCCTCCTAACTGGGATTACAGGTGTGTGCCACCACGCCAGGTTAATTTTTGTATTTTTAATAGAGACAGGGTTTCATGTTGGCCAGGCTGTTCTCAAACTTCTGGCCTCCCTCAAGTGATCCACCCACCTTGGCCTCCCAAAATGCTGGGATTACAGGCATGAGATGAGCCACTATGCCTGACCTGTCCATAAGTCTTTGGCCAAGCAAGTGACATGGCTGAGCCCCACATCAGAGTGGGGAAGGGTCTTCCACCCGGAAGAAAGAACTGCAGAGGGTAGGGATGCAGGTACAGGTGGGAACCGCGGCCAGCAATTCCATGGGTCGCCCTTGGTTTGGAGGCTTCTCTTATTAGGAGAGTGACCAATTTCCCCCTATGGGGGGACTCCCCAAACTTGGATGGGGACCCAGATTCTGGCAACCAAGAAGCAAAGCCCGCTTAGCATCTCCTTAGCAGCCACTGCCCCCTGGAGGTCGAGGGATCCCTCTCTTTTTTTTTGTTTCAGGTGAGTGAGGACTGGAAGTGTCCCAGGCTCTTGGACAGCAGGACGAGGGTCTGGATATGGGGATGTCAGTGGGGCCTTTGCCAAGTTTCAGGGCATGGGGACTGTAGGTGTCACTGGGAGCCTGCCCCAGTCTCACTGTGTTGCCCAGGCTGGTCTTGAACTCTTGAGCTCAAGCAGTCCTCCGGCCTCTGCCTCCCAACGTGCTGAGAATACAGGCATGAGCCGCTGCACCAGCCAGCCAACCAGTTCTGCAACACACACTTCAGCTATCTACACCTCAGCGCAGGTGGCTGGGCCCCTAGACTTGAGCCCTGGGTCCCCTGCCTGTCCAGTTCCAGCCTCTCCTTACCCTCCTTGGCAGCCCACCTCGTTCCACCCTCCATCCACCACTCAAGCCTGGGTGGGAGGACGAAGGGCCTGGGTCCTCCTGTAACCTTATTGTAAGGAGGAGCATTGCTGATTTCTCTCGGGTCCTTTCTGTCTCTCTTCATGATCAGACCTGGCTTTTGCTTTGCCCTTTAAAAACACTTGTGTGATGAGAGCCTCTTTTGGAAGTCAGACAGACCAGGGATTGTTTTCCTCTTTGCCTCCCAGCTCCAGTGGCCCTAATTCACCTCCACACAACGTGGGTACCCCAAATCGACTCAGATCCCATATAAGGAAGAGCTGAGAAGCAAAGCATGAAAACTAACATTGTGAAGTAGCCTTTTGCTTTCTTAACAGTTGCTGAGTGCTTGGATGAAGCAGGCAGTGAGCTAAGTGCTTTCCATGTGTTATCTGTTTAATCTTTCCAAGAGCCTGCTACGAGGAGCACCACTGTCCACATTTAGCTGAGAAGGGCAGTGAGGCTCAGAGAGGGGAAGATACTTTTCCATTGTCACACAGCTTGAGCACTGATAAGTGGTGGACCACGCAGAAATGCTGAGTTGTTTTTTGTTTTGTTTTGTTTTTGAGATGGAGTTTTGCTCTTGTTGCCTGGGCTGGAGTGCAATGGCACGATCTCCGCTCACTGCAACCTCTGCCTCCCAGGTTCATGCAATTCTCCTGCCTCAGCCTCCCGAGTAGCTGGGATTATAGATGCCAGCCACTGTGCCCAGCTAATGTTGTATTTTTAGTACAGATGGGGTTTTACTATGTTGGCCAGGCTGGTCTTGAACTTCTGACCTCAGATGATCCAGACACCTGGCTTCCCAAAGTGCTGGGATTACAGGCGTGAGCCACCATGCCCGGCCGAGTTTCTTGACCTCCCAGGTCAAGCGATTCTCCTGTCTTAGCCTCCCAGGTAGCTCGGATTACAGGCGTGTGCCGCCATACCCAGGTAATTTTTTTTTTTTTTTTTTTTTTTTGTATTTTTAGTAGAGACGGGTTTCACCATGTTGGCCAGCCTGGTCTCAAACTCCTGACCTCAGGTGATCCGCCTGCCTCAGTCCCCCAAAGTGCTGGGATTACAGGTCTGGAGGTGGAGGTTACAGTGAGTTGAGTTCACTCCACTGCCCTCCAGCCTGGGTGATAGAGCAAGGCTCTGTCTCTAAAAGCAAACATACAAACAAAAACTCATAGGAAATCACGTGTGTCTGTGCCCTTTCCACATTACACAGGCACACAGGGAGATTTGGCCTGGCCCTGGCTTCTTTGGGAAAGGTGAATATAATCTCAGCTCGGTCCACAAGGGATCAGATGAGAGCCTAGAAACAGCTGCCTTCGGAGAGGGGATGTTTCAGGTCATGGGAAGAGACGCTGAAGGGCTATTTCAGCGACACCCTTCAGGAGGGTCTCTCAGAGCAGAGGCCTGCAAGTTGAGAAGCAGCCAGCCAGGAAAGCATCTTGGAGGGGAGTGATCCAGGCAGAGAGAACAGCAAAGATGTTGCTGTGGCTGGCGTGACCGCCGAGCTGGGCATGGGCATGGGGAGCTGCCAGGAGGAGGGTAGATTTTTTTTGTTTTTGTTTTTTGAGATGGAGTCTCACTCTGTTGCCCAGGCTGGAGTGCAATGGTGCATTCTCGGCTCACTGCAATCTCCGCATCCCGGGTTCAAGCAATTCTCCTGTCTCAGCCTCCCGAGTAGCTGGGATTATAGGCACCTGCCGTCATGCACTGCTAATTTTTGTATTTTTTGGTAGAGACGGGGTTTCACTATGTTGGCCAGGCTGGTCTCAAACTCCTGACCTCAGGCGATCCGTCCGCCTCGGCCTCCCAAAGTGCTGGGATTACAGGCATGAGCCACTGCGCCCAGCCTTTAGAATTTTTTTTAAGTGCCATGGGAGTGTGGGATTTGCCCTGCTTGGCAAAGCCTGCGGGGCTGCTGTGAGGAGCAGCATTGGACCATACTGGGTGGCAGCAACTTCCTTTGATGAAGGAAGAAAGTGAAAACCTCAGGGCTGGATTCTGCCCCAATCACTGGACACTGAAGCCTCGCCCTTCTCAGGGCTGGGGGTCAGTGGAGCAAGGAGGGGCCTTGGGCTGCTGTCTGACCATTGCACAATGAGCGGGCTGGCTGCTTCCTCTGACTCATCACCAAGGTTTAGGATGGATCAGGTTTCACGGAGGGAGGCACGGGGTGAATGGGGGTGAATAGGAAAAGCACCAGACTCTCTTCCGCACAAGGCCAGATGGCTCCTTGCTGTGACCTCAGAACTCCTGCTAGCCCCCAAAATCTTTTCCCTTCCATCATCCTGTGCCTGGAAACTGGCTTAGTGCAGAAATATGTAAGTGATCAGGGTAAATGGCATTTATGGGGCACCTCTTAGGAGTGAGGCAGTTGACACATATTAACGTAATTTAAAGCCTGCAGGGCTGGACATGGTGGCTCATGCCTGTAATCCCAGCACTTTGGGAAGCCGAAGCAGGAGGATCACTTGAGTTCAGGAGATTGAGAGCAACCTGGCCAACACGGTGAAAGCCTGTCTTTAATAAAAATACAAAAATTAGCCAGGCATGGTGGCCTACGCCTGTAGTCACAGCTACTTGGGAGGCTGAGGCAGGAGAATCGCTTGAACCTGGAAGGTAGAGGCTGAGATTTTGCCACTGCATTCCAGCCTGGGTCGACAGAGCGAGACTCCATCTCAAAAAAAAAAAAAAAAAAAAAAAAAAAAAAATTAGCTGGGCATCCTGGTGCTCACCTTTAATCTCAGCTACTCGGAAGGTTAAGGTAGAAGAAGAATTGCTTGAACCTGGGAGGCAGAGGTTGCAGTGAGCCAAGATCGCACCACTGCACTCCAGCTTGGGTGACAGCGAAACTGTGTCTCGAAGAAGAAGAAAAAAAGATATATGTAAGTGATCAGGGTAAATGGCGTCATTGATGGAGCACTTCTTAGGAGCAAGGCAGTCGACACTTATTAACTTCACTGAAAGTCTACAAAACTCAGTGTTGTAGAAGTGGCTGAGGTTGGCTGTGAAGCCTGAGTTCTGGAGCATAAATTGCTAAGGGCAGTGGCTGTCCCTGCTCTCTGTCTTTATTTCTTCTCTGACCTCACAGGATGCTGTTAAGAACTAGAAGCCGGCAGGGCATGGTGGCTCATGCCTGTAATCCCGGCACTTTGGCAGGCCAAGGTGGGAGGATCATCTGAGATGAGGAGTTTGAGACCAGCTTGGCCAACATGGTGAAACCCCGTCTCTACTAAAAATACAAAAATTAGCTGGGCATGGTGGTGCATGCCTGTAATCCCAGCTACTCGGGAGGCTGAGGCAGGAGAATTGCTTGAACCTGGAAGGCGGAGGTCGCAGTGAGCCGAGATCGCACCACTGTACTTCAGCCTGGTGCCTGGTGACAGAGCGAGACTCTGTCTTAAAAAAAAAAAAAAAAAAAAAAAAAAGAACTAGAAGCCACATATGTAGCAGGCCCAGTCTCAATCTGACTCACAGAAGCTGCAGTCTCAGTCAGTACCAGGAACAGAAAAAGGACTTGAAATAGACTTAAGCAGGCCAGGCATGGTGGTGCACACCTGTAATCTCAGCACTTTGGAAGGCTAATGGGGGGTGGATCACTTGAGCCCAGGAGTTTGAGACCAGGCTGGGCAACATGGTGAAACCCTGTCTCTACAAAAAACACAAAACATTAGCCAGGCGTGGTGGTGCACATCTGTAGTCCCAGCTATCTGGAAGGTTGAGGTGGGAGGATCCCCTGAGCCTAAGGGTTGGGGCTGCAGTCAGCATGATCACGTCACTGCATTCCAGCCTGTGGGTCAAAGTGAGACCCTGAATAACCAAACAAAAAAACAAATAGACAAGTGAAAAAGGGAACGAATGTTTGGCTCACATAACTGAAAAGGCAGGCGAGTCTAACTTCAGGAATGGCTGGATCTAGAAGCTCAGGCTGGAGTGCTGTGGTGTGATCTCGGCTCACTGCAACCTCTGCTTCTCAGGTTCAAGCCATTCTCCTGCCTCAGCCTCCCAGGTAGCTGAAATTGCAGGCATGCGCCACCATGCCCGACTAATTTGGTATTTTTAGTAGAGATGGGGTTTCGCCATGCTGGTCAGGCTGGTCTCAAGCTCCTGACCTCAAGTGATCCACTCACCTTGGTCTCCCTAAGTGCTGGGATAACAGCTGTGAGCCATTGCGCCCGGCCTGGCTGTTTTCCTCTGTGTAGGCCAAGTCTTTTGGCCTAGCTGAACTATTTTTTTTTTTTTTTTGAAATGAAGTCTCACTCAGTCACCCAAGCTGGAGTGCAATGGTGTGATCTCGGCTCACTGCAACCTCCACCTCCCGGGTTCAAGTGATTCTCCTGCCTTAGCCTCTGAGTAGCTGGGATTACAGGTGTGTGCCACCGTGCCTGGCAACTTTTTTTGTATTTTTAGTAGAGACGGGTTTTCACGATGTTGGCCAGGATGGTCTCAAACTCCTGACCTCAGGTGATCTGCCTGCCTCTGCCTCCTGAAGTGCAGCTAACTTGGGAGGCTGAGACGGGAGAATCACTTGAACCTGGGAGGCAGGGGTTGCAGTGAGCTGAGTTCCAGCCTGGGCAACAGAGACTCCAGCTCAAAAAACAAAGAAAGAAAGAAAAAAGCCCCCAAAAATGATCTGGACATCATGGTGCATGCCTGTAATTCCAATTACTTGGGAAGCCGAAGTAGGAGAATCGCTTGAAATCAAGAGGCGGAGGTAGCTGTGAGCCGAGATTGCGCCACTGCACTCCAGCCTGGGTGATGGAATGAGACTCCGTGTCAAAAGAAAAATGAGGGCAGTGGCAATGTCCAAGGCACTCCAAATGAAAATCTATTGTGTGTGTGTGTCTGTGTGTGTGTGTGTGTACACATTTAACATGGATGTTTTATTACTTGTTGTAAAGCGTGAATCAAAGCATGTTTGGAAAATGTCAGCATCTCCTACAGCCATCCCTCAGCTCAATAAAAAGTGTGCCCATTGTGCAATTACAGCCACCGTGAATTTCCCCAGCTGACCTTCCTAGCTTCCACCCAGCCGGTACTCTGAAATCCCTGCAGCCCCCTGAATATAAACTTTCAATATTGGTGGTTGGGGGTCCCTCTCTTGAGGAAGGGAGGGTCAGAGTCCCTCCTGCTTCCCTGGCTCACCACCCTGCCATCAGAAAGTCTCTGCTCCTTCCTTCCCTGCTGAGTCTAGATGGGATTTCTGGACCCTTCTGTTAGCACCTTGTTGCAAAATAGAGATCGTTTTAAAAAAAAAAAAATTTTTTTTTAAAGATGGGGTTTCACCATATTGGTCAGGCTGGTCTTGAACTCCCAACCTTAGGTGATCCGCCCGCCTTGGCCTCCAAAGTGCTTGGATTACAAGCGTGAGCCACGGCACCCGGCCAAAATAGAGATCCTTGAACAAGACTGGACTGGAGAAGTATGCAGAGGGAAGGCTGAAGCTCTGTAACTCCACTTCTTTGGGCTCAGGTATCCGGAGAACAGCAACATACCCATTGCAAGGGAATGGGAAAAGAAAGTTGTTGGCGGGGCGCGGTGGCTCACGCCTGTAATTCCAGTACTTAGGGAGACCGAGGAGGGTGGATCACCTGAGGTTAGGAGTTCGAGACCAGCCTGGCCAACATGGTGAAACCCCATCTATACTAAAAATACAAAGATTAGCTGGGCGTGGTAGTGCGTGCCTGTAATCCCAGCTACTCGGGAGGCTGGGGCAGGAGAATTGATTGAATCCAGGAGGAGGAGGTTGCAGTGAGTGGAGATTGTGCCACTACACTGCAGTCTGGGCGACAAGGGTGAAACTCCGTCTCAAGGGAAAAAAAAGTCACTAAGGGCAACTGGGCAACCGTCAGGTTTATGGACTGAGGGGCCGATTGCAGGGTTCAGGTCTTAGCTAAGATAACTTCCCGGTTCCATGTCTGTGGTGGCTGCAGGAGCCTCCCTCCTTAACGTCCTTCTCTGGCTGGCCACTGGTCTTACTAACCGCAACACATTTATCTCCATCTGAGAAGTTCTTGGTTATTTGTGTGTTATCTCTGCCCCTCTCTGTACACTCCATAGGGGCAAGGATCACGTCTGCTTGTTCACGCCTGTACCCGTTTGTCTGGCACATACTAGGTGCTCAGCAAATTTTCCTTGAATGAATGAATGCATGAATGACCAACGCCCTAGTCTGTTTTCAGAGCTCTTAGTTCAAACCCAAGTTCAACCTCGGGGTGCTACCAATCTTCAGGGGGGTGCCTGGCCCCACCCTTATGAATTGGGAGGGTCTGGGTTAGGCCGTCTCCCTCTTGGGGGCTCCAGTGCCCCAGCCGGTTCGCGGTCCTTGTCCAACAGCCAGGCGGCCGCTGTCCAGCGGGCCAGGAGGTGGATCACTGCGCCGGCGCTGAAATTTCCACTCGCGCTCCACTGCCCTCCCCGCTGGCCCGGAGCGCGCCGCCGGGGCGCGCGCATGCGCCTTCGCCCCCGCGCCGCACGCCGCTCCCGTGCGCCTGCGCCGCGCTCACAACCACCAGCGCGCCTGCGCACTGTTCGCCGCCCGTGGGCCCAGCCGGCGCTTGCGCGGTGGCGCGGGTGAGTGGGGGGGCGAGGAGGAGGTGGAGGAGGAGGAGGAGGAGGCGGCGGCGAGAAGATGGCGACTTCGAACAATCCGCGGAAATTCAGCGAGAAGATCGCGCTGCACAATCAGAAGCAGGCGGAGGAGACGGCGGCCTTCGAGGAGGTCATGAAGGACCTGAGCTTGACGCGGGCCGCGCGGGTAAGGGGGCTGCCCGCGCCGACCCTTCAGGGCCGGCGGAGGGAGGGAGGGGGCGCGTGTCCGGCGTGTGCACGGGGCGGGGTGGGGGGCGCGCGGCGGGGGCGGGGCGCGCGCGGCGGGGGCGGGGCTTGGCACGGCCCGAGGGGGACAGGTGTCCCCATGCCCCGGGCGTCGTGGGCGGGACAGGTGACCCCACATCATCCATACCTGATGGGGTACAGGTGCCCCCACATCACTGCTCCCCGAAGGAGATAGGGGCCTGTACATCATTACTACTAGGAGGGAACAGTGCCAGGACCTCGTTGTTACCTGCAGGAGACAGGTGTCCCTACATCACTGTTACCCAAGGAGGACAGGTGTCCCACATCATTACTACCTGGAAGGGGCAGGTGCCCCCGCATCATTTCTACATGGGGGCCAGGTTGTCACAGGTGTATGAGCTGGATGCTTCTTGCAAGCACCATTGGTACCTGGGGGTGAGGGCGCAAGTGCCCCCGCATCCTTGCTACATGGGAGGGACAGATGCCCTCCCAGCCTTGTTACCTGAGGGAGACCGGTGTCTGTACATCACTGTTACCTGTGCCTTTACTCCCTGGCTGTTGAGGGAGGAACACATGTCCCCACTTGCAGACCTGAGGTGGGACAGGGATCTCTCCCTCTTGGACAGCTGAGGTAATGGTCAGATCCTGTCCCCCGCGGGATGTAGAGGGGGGCCAAGAAGGCAGATTGTGCTCAGTTCTGGAACTTGGAGTGGAGACAGCTGCCCCTTCTCCATGTAGCCCATATGGTGGGGACCAGGTGATGTTCTTCCCAGTGGAACAGGGGACGCTGACCACAGATGGCCCCTGCCCTCTCAGGACCAGGGAGGAGGGCCAGGTCTGCCTCAGGTGGCTGGGTGCATTTGTTGTGTATAGGGGCAGGCCAGCTTCTGCCAGGCTCCTGCTGGCAGAGCAGATACCCTGCAAATCTCACCTGGGAAGTTGCTGTGGGCCGGGAGCAGTGGCTTGGTTGGGGCTGGTGTCTGAGCACGGCAAGGCACCCGAGCTCCTCGGGCCTGTTTCTTCCCTTGTCAAGCATTCTAGCAAGACCTTCCTCCTGGGTCAAGGCGGTGAGCACACTTTGCAAAGGTGATGCTGAATCTCCACGTTGTTCTTGCAGTGTGGTGAGACCTCTCTCCTGCACCCTGGGGCCTTGGGAAGGATTTGGGTGGGCTTTGCAGGCACCCATATTCCTGGTTTCTGGATTTGGCCCCTAATGTGACTGGCTCAGGTAGACGTAACCTCAGTTCCGATTCCTCGGGTAGCACTTTCAGGTTGCCTTATTTCCTAACTAGTTGTTTGTTTCTCTGAGACATTTTAACCTTATAGACTAGGATTTGTGTCTTCATTTCTCTGTTAGTAATGATTGGGTGCTTGCTGTCAGCCAGATACTGCTTTAGGCATGCTTGGTGAGCGTGCCACATCTGTCCCCCCAGCTCCAAGCAGCTACATTCTTGCTCAGGATGTAGAGAAAGAGATGGCTGGTGAATAAATGAATGAATGAATGAATGAAAAAAAATAAGAAGATGGCAGGATGCCGTGACTCACGCCTATAATCCCAGCACTTCGGAAGGCTGAGGCAGGCAGATCACCTGAGGTCAGGAGTTTGAGACCAGCCTGGCCAACGTGGTAAAACCTCATCTCTACTAAAAATATGAAAATTAGCTGGGCATGGTGGTGGGTGCCTGTAATCCCAGCTACTCGGGAGTCTGAGGCAAGAGAATCACTTGAACCCGGGAGGCAGAGGTTGCAGTGAGCCGAGATCACGCCACTGCACTCCAGCCTGTTCAACAAGAGTGAAACTCTGTCTCAAAAAAAAAAAAGAAAAAAGAAAATAAGAAGAAAACGCAGCTTGAGCATCCTTCCATGTAAATGTCCCCCACATATTAGGGCTCCTGAGGCAGGAGTGGCCACTTCTGGTCTCCAGTACATGGTGTGTGCTAGCATGCAGTTGGTGTCAGATGTTTGCAGCGTGCCCAGAAGAAATGGGTCACAGTAGTTTCACGAGTGTCATCATGATTGAAAGTTCAGTTTCTGCCTGGGATTGGACATAGATTATTGTTTGTTGAAAAGTTCTCTTTAAAATAACAGCTTTATTGAGATATGATTCACACATTGTACAATTTACTTGTTTAAAGTGTATAGTTTGGTGGGTTTTAGTAAATTCACAGAGTTGTGCAACCGTTGCTATTTTGTAATTCCAGAACATTTTTTATCCACCCAAGAAGAAACCCCGTCCCTATTAACAGTCACTCCCCATTCCCCCTCCCTCGGACCCTGGCAACCACTGAATCATCTTCTGTTGCTGTGGGTTTGCCTTTTCTGGTCATTTTGTGTAAATGGAATCATCAACACTTGGCGTTTGTGACCGGCATCCTTCACTCAGCATCGTGTTTCGAGGCTCATCTCTGTAATACCATGGATCAGTGCTTTGTTCCTTTTTATGGTCAAGTAATATTCCATTGTATGGATATGTTGTATTTGTTTATCCACTCAATGATCAATGAATTTAGAAAAAATTCTCAGGCTGCGCATGGTGGCTCACGTCTGTAATCCCAGCACTTTGGAAGGTCCAGGTGGGTGGATCACCTGAGGTCAGGAGTTTGAGACCAGCCTGGCCAACATGGTGAAACCCTGTCTCTACTAAAAATACAAAAATTAGTTGGGCGTGGTGGCACAGGCCTGTAATCCCAGCTACTTGTGGGGCTGAGGCAGGAGAATCACTTGAACCCAGAAGGCGGGGTTTAGGGTGAGCTGAGATCACGCCACTGCACTCCAGCTTGGGCAACAGAGTGGGCCTTCTTGGGCAAAAGAAGGCCGGGAGTGGTGGCTCACACCCGTGATCCCAGTACTTTGGGAGGCCGAGGCGGGCGGATCACGAGGTCAGGAGATCGAGACCAGCCTGGCCAACATGGTGAAACCCGGTCTCTACTAAAAATGCAAAAATTAGCTGGGCCTGGTGGCACGCACTTGTAGTCTCAGTGACTTGGGAGGCTGAGGCAGGAGAATCGCCTGAACCTGGGAGGCGGAGGTTGCAGTGAGCTGAGCTCATGCCACTGCACTCCAGCCTAGGGAACAAGAGTGAGACTCTATCTCAAGAAAAAAAAAAAAAAAAAGAAAAGATTCTGAAGATACACAGATGGCAGTTCTTTTAGCCCTGAAAGAAGATGATTTCCATTTCCTATCTTCCTCATCACCTGGGGTCAGAGGAGCAGGGGCTCTGGGCAGAGGTGAGCCTGCACTCGATTTTTAGACAAAAAGCAGTGTTCTCTATCTGGGGCAGGGGGCAATTCTGTCCTCAGGGGACACTTGGTGATGTCTGGAGACATTTTGGGTCATCGTGATTAGGCGGTGCTCCTAATCTTGTGGGTGGAGGATGGGGAAGCTGCCCAACAGCCTACAGTGCACAATATGGCCCCACCATGTGGAACAATCTGGCCCCAGATGTCGGCAGTGCCAAGGCTGAGAAACTCTTTTTTTTTTTTCTTTTGAAGCAGACTTTCAATCTGTCACCCAGGCTAGAGTGCAGTAGCACCATCTTGGTTCACTGCAACCTCTGCCTCCTGGGTTCAAGCCATTCTCCTGCCTCAGCCTGCCGAGTAGCTGGGATTATAGGTACTTGCCACCATGCCTGGCTAATTTTTGTATTTTTAGTTGAGACGGGGTTTCACCATGTTCGCCAGGTTGGCCAGGTTGGTCTCAAACTCTTGACCTCAGGTTATCCAGCTGCCTCGGCCTCCCAAATTGCTGGGATTACTGGCGTGAGCCACTACGCCCAGCCAAGGCTGAGAAACTTTTTTTTTTTAATTTATTATTTTTTTTAAGGCGGGGTTTCACCATGTTGGTCAGGTTGGTCTTGAACTCCCGACCTCAGGTGATCCGCCTGCCTTAGCCTCCAAAGTGCTTGGATTACAGGCGCGAGCCACCACGCCCAGCCTGAGAAACTTTTGATTAGAGGTGTCACAGTGACCAGGGTGTGAGCTTTGCACCTGGGCAAGTAGAGTTCCATCCTTTGCACCCACCTGTATGGCTGTGCCATCTCTGGGTAGGCTGCGACCAGGTCGGGCAAGCTTATTCCCAGCTTGACCGGCCACTCACAGGCCAAGTGGCATGTCCACAGTGCCCGGAGCAGAATGAACCTACATGATGCAGGCTTCCCTCCTGCCCTCTCTGTGGCTGCAGCCATGGCACGAGGCCTCCTCAGACTGTAGACGCCAGGGGTTGGCCCGCACCTGCAGCCAGGTGAGGCATGGCCCGGTCGGCACCTGCTCCTGTCCTGTGAATTCCAAAGGACGGTATGTCACTCAGGTGTCTGTTCACAGTCACCCATGGTGATGGTACCTGATGTGTCTTGCGGCTGTGGAAGGCCAGTTAGCAGATATTTGGCTAGAAGAGGACAAGGACCTCACTAGGGCACAAGCACCCAAGGGGCGTGTTGGGTTGGGGGACAGGGCGTAAAGTCGGGAGACTGTTTGCAGGTTTTGGGGCTTAGGGGTGCGTGTGCGGGTGTTCCCTCCCATTCTTAGGCTTGGGTCAGTGTGACAGGCAGGGAAAGCTGTGACACTCTGCTGTGTGACTTTGGGTGGGTTTCTTAATCCCCCTGGGCCATAGAATCCCGACTTGTAAAGTTGGGGCAGCGTGTTCGTGCCATCAAACGACAATTTTCATTGCCTGGCATGTCTCAGAGACAGTGGGTGCTGGGGCTCCTGCATGGTACAGGGCATGCTGGGGCTGTGTTGCTGGGGAGTCAGCATGGTTTTAGGGGCGACAGGAGAGCATCGCTGCGCCCGAATGAAGCAGACATCCTCGGAAGGTGGCACACGCTGGGAGGGAGGTGGCACAGCCCTGTTCTAGGAGCGGCTGTGACGGGGCGATGTGGCATCCCCGGAGAGCAGGGAAGAGCACTTCAGGCTGGGGACAGGCTTGGTCACAGCCCTGCGGCGGGAAGGACTTAGTGAGGTTGAGAATGGGCGGAAAGCAGGGAGGAGGGCAGGTGAGGCTGCAGGGGCTTGGATCTCCCCCAAGGGAGGGGCCCAGGAAACCTTGCTGCTTGTGTTTTTTTCTTTTTTTTTGTGGCGGGGGCAGAGTTTTGCTCTTGTTGCCCATGCTGGAGTGCAATAGCATGAACTCGGCTCACTGCAACCTCCTCCTCTCAGGTTCAAGTGATTCTCCTGCCTCAGCCTCCCGAGTAGCTGGGAGTACAGGCTCCTGCTGCCATACCTGGCTCATTTTTATATTTTTAGTAGAGACAGGGTTGCTCTGTTGGTCAGGCTGGTCTTGGACTCCCTACCTCAGGTGATCTGCTCACCTCGGCCTCCCAAAGTGCTGGGATTACAGGTGTGAGCCACCCCACTCCGCCCCGCCCCGATTGTTTTTGTAACAACTTTATTGAGGTGGAATTCCCATGGCATTCCACCACTCAGTGGTTTTTAGCATATTCCTGTTTGCCCAGCCAACACCAGTCGACTTAAGAACATTTTGTCCCCGCAAAAGGAGACCCCATCCCCATCAGCAGTCAGTTACTCCCTACTCCCCCTCCCCCAGCCCTGGCACTCACTAATCTGCTTTGGTTTTTTTTTTTTTTTTTTGGAGACACAGTCTCAACTCTGTCACCCAGACTGGCATGCAGTAGCACGATCTCGGCTCACTGCAACCTCTGCCTCCTGGGTTCAAGTGATTCTCCTGCCTCGGCCTCCTGAGTAGCTGACATTACAGGCAGTTGCCACCATGTCAGCTCATTTTTGTATTTTTTAGTAGAGACAAGGTTTTGCCATATTGGGCAGGCTGATCTCAAACTTCTGACCTTAAGTGATCCGCCCACCTCGGCCTCCCAGAGTGCTGGGATTACAGGAGTGAGCCACCGTACCTGGTCCACTAATCTGCTTTCTGTCTTTATGGATTTGCCTGCTCTGGGCATTTCATATCAACAGAATTGTGCACCCTGAGACAAATCCTGCACCGTGAGGTGTTTTGTGTCTGGCTTCTTTTACTTAGCATGATGTTCTCAAGACTCTCACTTGGATCAGTGCTTCTTTTCTTTTTCTTTGTTTTTTTTTTTTGAGACAGAGTCTTGCTCAGTCTCCCAGGCTGGAGCGCAGTGGCACCGTCTTGGCTCACTGCAACCTCTGTCTCCCGGGTTCAAGTGACTCTCTGGCCACAGCCTCCCGAGTAACTGGGATTACAGGCACCTGCCACCATGCCCTGCTAATTTTTGTATTTTTAGTAGAGACAGGGTTTCTACAAGTTGGCCAGGGTGGCCTCAAAGTCCTGACGTTAGGTGATCCTCCTGCCTCGGTTTCCCAAAGTGCTGAGATTACAGGCGTGAGCCACTGTGCCAGGCCTTCATTTCCTTCTTTCTTTTTTTTTTTTCTTCTTCTTTTTCATTTATTTCTTAAAATTGGTGGCATGGTTAGATGCAGTGGCTCATGCCTATAATCCCAACACTTTGGGAGGCCAAGGAGGTGGGTGGATCACCCGAAGTCTGGAGTTCAAGACCAGCCTGACCAACATGGTGAAACCCCATCTCTACTAAAAATACAAAAATTAGCTGGGTGTGGTGGTGGGCGCCTGTAATCCTAACTACTTGAGAGGCTGAGGCAGGAGAATTGCTTGATCCCGGGAGGCGGAGGTTGCTGTGAGCCGAGATCGTACCACTGCACTCCAGCCTGGGCGACAGAGTGACACTCTTGTCTTAAGAAAAAAGAACATTGATGGCCATGTATATACATAACATTTACCATTTCAACCTTAAGTACAGAACTCAGTGGCATTAACCCCATTCCCCGTGTGGCGCACCATCACCGGCGTGGCCCAGTAAAATTCCGTGTAATGTTCCATGGTGCGGGTCTGCCCCAGCGTTCCATGGTGCGGGTCTGCCCCAGTGTTCCGTGGTGTGGGTCTGCCCCAGTGTTCCATGGTGCGGGTCTGCCCCAGTGTTCCATGGTGTGGGTCTGCCCCATTTTGTCCATTCATCTGTCCATGAACACGGGTTGTTTCCACCTTTGGCTGCTGTGAGTCACGCTGCCGTGGGCTTCTGTGTCCACGTTTTTGGGTGGATGTGTGTCTTCATTTCTCAGAGCATGTGCTGGGGATTGGAGTTGCTGGGTCCTTTGGTAACTCTCCATCATCCATTCGAGGACGCCGTGTATCTTAGGAGGATGGCTGTGGCTGTGGGTGGGATGGGTGTGGTGTGAGGGGCCATCGCAGGCATCCAGGTCAGGGGGAGTGATGGCTGCAGCAAGGGAGTGACTGGGAATGGGTGGATTTGGTGGTGTTTCTATAGCAGAGTCTCCCAGACGTGTTGGAGGATCGGATATTTTGGGTGAGGGGAAGGGAGGGGGCGTGTCATCTGCCTGCTTGGGGCTCAGGACACTGGGGACTCCTCCTGTGACTGACATTGAGGACCTCAGGCAGCAGCATTCACATTTGCACAGCCAACACCAGTCAACTTGAGAACATTTTGTCCCCCCAAAAAGTGACCCCGTCCCCATTAGCAGTTACTCCCTACTCCCCCTCCCCCAGCCCCTGGCAGCCACAAATCTGCTTTTCTTTCTCTTTCTTTCTCTCTTTCTCTCTCTCTTTCTTTCTTTCTTGCTTGCTTTTTCTTCCTTCTTTCCTTTCTTCCCTTCCCTTTTTTTTCTCTCGTCTCAACTCTGTCACCCAGGCTGGAATGCAGCAGCACGATCTTGGCTCACTGCAGCCTCTGCCTCCTGGGTTCAAGTGATATTCTCCTGTCCTGCCTCAGCCTCCTGAGTAGCTGAGTTTTAGTAGAGACAGGGTTTTGCCATATTGGGCAGGCTGATCCCAAACTTCTGACCTTAAATGGTCCACCCACCTTGGGCTAGAAAGTCTCCAGGCAAAGCAGTCACGGTGGCACAGCCAGCACTGAAGGAGGGCACTCTCCTGCTCTTACCTGCCCTGTGAAGCTGGTGGCTTTGCAGAGGCCGGAGTACAACAGGCCCTTGGGCAGCAGGCTCAGCACGGCGATGGCTCTGGTTAGCTGAGTGCCGAGCCCGCCCCCAGCCCTGGCTTTGGCGCCGACTGCTTCTGTGCCAGCTGCTTCAGCTGTCTGGTGCCATCCGCAGCCTCCGTACATGCGCCGGACTCCCTGAGCTGCTGTGACCAGAAGGTGGGGCGAGCCGCCCTCCTCCTCATCACTCCCCCGGCCCCTCCAAAAAGCGCAGCTGTCTCAGCACTCCCCAGGTTGTGAGCTGTGCGCCCTGCAGCAGGCTGAACGGTGGCCCCTAAGAAACATCTGCTTCCCTCCTAGCCCCGTAATCTGTGAATGGGACCTTAATTGTAAAAAACGGTCTCTATAGATGTCATTAAGATGAGGATCTGGAGATGAGATCACCCTGGGGGATGGCTCTGCATCCAGTGACTGGTGTCCTTACGGAGCGAGGAGTGGCCGGGTGGTGGTGCAGGCCATAATCCCAGTGCATTGGGAGGCTGAGGCAGGAGGATGGTTTGAGTCCAGGAGTTTGAGGTTACAATGAGCTATGATCACTGCACCACCACTGCACTCCAGCCTCAGTGACAGGGTGAGATCCTGTCTGAAAAAAAAAAAAAAAAAAAAAAGGGAAAGAAAAAGATGGAGGGGGCCAGGCATAGCGGCTCATGCCTGTAATCCCAACATTTTAAGAGGCTGAGGTGGGAGGATAACTTGAAGCCAGGAGTTTGAGACCAGCCTGGGTGACAAAGTGAGAACCTGTCTCTATGGAAAAAATCTTTTTTTCAAATTAGCGGGTGTGGTGGTGTGCGCCTGTAGTCCCAGCCACTGGGGAGGGCGAAGTGGGAGGTCGCAAGAGTTCAAGGCTGTGATGAGCCATGATCGCACCACTGCACTCCAGCTGGGGCGAAAGAGTGAGACCCTTTTCTCCAAAACATAAGAGAGAGACAGAAAAGGACACAGAGGCAGAGACTGGAGCGACGTGGTCACAAGCCAAGGACTGCCGGGAGTCCCCAGGAGCTGGAAGCGTTAGGAAGGGTCTTCCTCTGGAGCTTCTGGAGGGACTGTGGCCCTGCCCGTGCCTTTGTTTTTTTTTTTTGAGACGAAGTCTCGCTCTGTTACCCAGGTTGGTGTGCAGTGGTGCGATCTTGGCTCACTGCAACCTCCTACTCCCGGGTTCAAGTGATTCTCCTGCCTCAGCCTCCTGAGTAACGGGTATGACGGGCTCCTGCCACCACGCCTGGCTGATTTTTATATTTTTAGTAGAGATGGGTTTCACCATGTTGGCCAGGCTGATCTTGAACTCCTGGCCTCAAGTGATCCGCCTGCCTCAGTCTTGCAAAGTGCTGGGATTACAGGCGTGAGCCACTGCGCCGGGCCCAGTCTTGACCTTGAACTTCCGGCCTGCTGAATGGTGAGATAATTAATTTCTGTTTTTCATGCTGCTTACTTTGTGGTCATTTGTGACTTTAGCCAGTGGCAAGGACCCCTGGGCCTACAGAGCCTGCAGCACCAGGTAACAGTGTGGACTCTGTGTCAGGACAGGGCTGCGTCAGGACAGGGCTGCAGCTGCCTGCAGATGCACAAGTCCGTCCTGCTCTGGCCAGCTCCGAAGGCTCTGTGTGGGGTTACCACCGCAGCCCGAAGTGGACCCTTCATTCAGCCCTTTTCAGGAGCGAGGGCCCTTGCTCTGCACTGGATGAGACAGGGGGAGACGGTGGGAGCAGGGCCAGGGCAGAGGATCAGGACCACGGCCACCTCATGGTCAGGAGCCGAGTGAAGGGTCAGGGCTGGAATGCAAGGAGCTCAGTCTGTGGGATTTAGATTGTGTCCTAAGAGTGGGGGTGGGGAAGGAATGATCAGAGGCTTTTCGGAGAGGAAGTAAAAGCGAGGATTCCTGCTCCCTACTCCCCTACTCCGTACCATGTGGCTGTCCTCTGACCCCAGATTCCCGGTGCTTACTTCAGTCAGGAGGTGACCTCTTTCCCATCTTGCAGATGGGGAGACTGAGACCCATGGTAGTGTCCTAGCTGGGAAGAGTCAAGGCTAGTCTTCAGCCCCAGGGTGCCCATGTGAACATTGCTGTGTCTGAAACCAGGAGTTAAAAAAAATGCTGAGTGTGCTGGCTCACGCCTGTAATCCCAGCACTTTGGGAGGCCGAGGTGGGCAGATCACCTGAGGTCAGGAGATTGAGATTGTTCTGGCCAACATGGTAAAACCCTGTCTCTACTAAAAATACAATAATTAGCTGGATGTGGTGGCTCGCACCTGTAATTCTAGCTACTCGGGAGACTGAGGCAGGAGAATTGCTTGAACCCAGGAGGCAGAGATTGTAGTGAGCCGAGACCCACCACTGCACTCCAGCCTGGTGACAGAGTGGGACCTCCATCTCAAAAAAAATTTTTTTTTCTTTTTTTGAGACAGTGTCTTGCTCCGTCATCCAGGCTGGAGCACAGTGGTGCAGTCACAGCTCACTGCAGCCTGAAATTCCTGGGCTTAAGCAATCCTCTTGCTTCAGCCTCTTAATAGCTGGGACCACTGGCATGTGCCACCACGCCGGCTAATTTTCTTATTTTTTGTAGACACAGGGTTTCGCCATGTTGTCCAGGCTGGTCTCAAACCCCTGGGCTCAGGCAATCCACCTGCCTTGGCCTCCCAAAGTGCTGAGATTACAGGTGTGAGCCACCATGCCTGGCCTGAAAATTTTAAATATTTATTTATTTTTTCTTTTAGAGACAGGATCTTGCTCTGTTTTCCAGGCTGGAGTGCAGTGATGTGACTGTGGCTCGCACCATCCTTGAACTCCTGGGCTCAAGTGACCCTCTCACCTCAGCCTCCCAAAATATTGGGATTACAGGCATGAACCACCACACCTTGTCCCAAAACAAGGAGTTAAAAACATAAACTAGAACCTTATTGCTTGGCAGAGCTGAGTTTCTCTTTGTGTGACTCAGTTGCCTGAACCCAGCTTCTTTCTCCTTCAGCCTTGACCTGGGAAGCATCATTTCCTGCCATTAACCCTCATGGTCTTGGAGGCAGTGGCCAAGGGGCATTATCACTGTGTGGCCTGAGGTTCTTCCCACATCTGTCAGCTCTAGGCAGAGTACCCTCTTTCTCTGTGGCCAGCACAGCACAAGTTTCTTTTTCTTTTCTTTTTTTTTGAGACAGAGTCTCATTCTATCACCCAGGTTGGAGTGCAGTGGCACGATCTTGGCTCACTGCAACCTCTGCCTCCCGGGTTTAAGCGATTCTCCTGCCTTCGCCTCCCGAGGAGTGGGACTACAGGCGTCTGCCACCACGCCCAGCTAATTTTTTGTGTTTTTAGCTGAGATGGGTTTCACTGTGTTAACCAGGATGGTCTCAGTCTCCTGACCTCGTGATCAACCTGCCTCGGCCTCCCAAAGTGCTGGGATTACAGGCATGAGCCACTGTGCCCGGCTTTTTTTTTTGACAGAGTTTTACTTTTGTTGCTCAGGCTGGAGTGCAGTGGCACAATGTCAGCACTTTCTGGGTTCAAGCAATTCTTCTGCTTCAGCCTCCCAAGTAGCTGGGATTACAGGCATGCGACACCATGCCCGGCTAATTCTGTATTTTTAGTAGAGAGAGTTTCACCATGTTGGCCAGGCTGGTCTCGAACTCTTGACATCAAGTGATCTGCCCACCTTGGCCTCCCAAAATGCTGGGATTACAAACATGAACCACCATGCCCGGCTAATTTTTGTAGTTTTGATAGAAATGGGGTTTTGCCATATTTGCCAGGCTGGTCTCTTAACTCCTGGTCTCAAGAGATCTGCCTGCCTTGGCCTCCCAAAGTGCTGGGATTGCCGATGTGAGCCACCGCGCCTGGCCTGGGTATTTCTTTTTACAGGACTCTGTAAAATGCCGTCTGGACAGTGCGAGTGGGCTCTGCCCTGGGGAGAGACTGGCCTGAGCCCAAGGTCAGGGAAACATCAAAATCTGCAGCTTATTCCGTGCAGAATTGGGGGCTCACCTGGGGTCGATTCTGCATCTGGGGGCATCTGGCAACTTTTGTGGACATTTGTGGTTGTCATCACAGGGAATGGGGTGCTACTGGCATTAAGTGAGCAGAGACTGAGGATACTGCTCAACACTACAGCACACAGGATGGCCCCCATGACGGGGAATTATCCAGCCCTAAGTGTCAGCAGTGTCACAGTCCAGAAGCCCTGGGGTCAGGCCCTGCGTGTGCCAGGAGCATGCAGGTACAGAGGGGTGGGTGGAGACTCCTGGCTACATGAGATGGAAACCTGGGTCCTACAGTGTGTGACTGCCCCAGGCAGCCAGTGGCATCCTCCCGGGTTCACAGAGGGGGAGACCAGCCTGGAGAGCGAATGTCACAGCGCTGGAGTGGAGCGGCTGGCATCTGACCCAGGTTGGACTAACCCCGCAGCCTGTGCGTTTCTGCTGTGTTACGCAGTTCTGGAGTTAGCCGGCTGGTCATGTGGGCCAGGGTGGTCCAGGCTGCTGGAAGCCTGTGTGCGGAGGAAGTGCCCCTCAGAGCAGGTGTGGCAGCGGGTGGAGGGCCGGGAGCCAGGCTCTGCCATGTGGAGCCATGGAAGGTTCCAGTGGGATGGCAACATGAGTGACAGTGCGGTCCAGGGAGTAGCAGGAGCTGGCCTTGCTGGGATCCGTGCATTTATGCACAGTGAATTGTCACAGTAACTCATGAGAAAGAGCCTGTTGCCTGCCCCCATGGCACAGATGAGAAATTGAGGCACAGGAGGTCATATGGCTGATGGTGGGAGGAGGAGCTGGGACTGACTCCAAGGCCCGTGGGGAGGCCCTTGTCGTATTCCGAGCCTCAGTTCATATTCATCTGTTGAGAAGCATAGAGGTTGTCCCTGGTTTTTCTCAACCTAAACATTCCTTGTGTTTGTCCCAATGCATGTACTTGGGGGAGTGGGGGGCCTCTCCAGGGTGCCTGCCTGGGAATGGCCCCACCTGTGTGTCCCTGAGCCCCCTGCAGTAGGGAGGAGGGCAAGCAGCTGGAGGTGTGCCACTCACAGAGGATGACTTGGTCATTTGGGAGGTGACAGTGGCAGGGATTATTGGGAGAGTGGGTAGGGGACTTCCAGGCTGCAGCATGGGAACCAGAATCCCAGGGGCGGGATCGAGGGTAGGAGAGTCCTGTCCTGCCTTCGCCTTGGAGCTCATGGGATGGAACAGCCCTCCACCTTGTTTCTGGTTGGGGTATGTCTCTGACTCCCACCAGGTCCAGCATGTCCCCAGGGTGGAGGTGGGTGCTCTGTTCATCCGGGTGTGGCTGTGGTGCCAGTGGCTGGATGGGGGTCCAGGTGTGCAAACAAGGAAGCGCCGCATGCCTCCAGGGCCAGGGGTGCCCTAGAGCCAATGTTTATTATTTGCCAACTGGAAATGAAGCACGGCTGGGGCCTCTTCCTTGGTTTTCTCACAGGGAGGGATTCAGAAACACCTGGCACCAGGGGGAGGCAGTCCCATTGGTGCCCAGCCAGGCCACATAGTCAGCCTCAGCCCCCTCCTCACTTCTTCTGGGCGGGCTTAGACCTGGGAGGCCTTTTTTTTTGGAGTGCAGTGGTGTGATCTCAGCTCACTGCAACCTCTGCTTTCCGGGTTCAAGTGATCCTCCTGCCTCAGCCTCCTGAATAGCTGGGATTTTTACAAATGTGTGTCACCACACCTGGCTAAGTTTTGCATTTTTGGTAGAGATGGGATTTCACCATGTTGGCCAGGCTGGTCTCCAACTCCTGACCTCAAGTGATTCTCCCTCCTTGGCCTCCCAAAGTGCTGGGATTACAGGTGTGAGCCAATGCGCTTGGCCCAACCTGGGAGGCCCTGCTGTCTTTGGTGAAGTAGGGGTCACAGTGGTCTCTGCCTCACTGGATCATACTGTGAAGTGAATGTGAAGGCATGTGGTGTGTCTGGAATGGGGCCTGGCATAGATACTCACTGTGTGCTCACTACTGCTGAGATGCTGGAGGTGTGGCCACTGTGGACACATGGTGTACTCAGTTGGCAGTGGGCAGGCATTTGGTGGGCATCTAGCAGGTGCTTGACGGGGGCACAGTAGGCCTGCAAGAGGCACTTGGTGCCCACACAAGGAAACATTTAGCAGATGTTCAGTAGGTGCTCAGCAGGCACATGGTGTGTACTTAGCTGGTGCTCAGCAGGCGCATGGTGTGTGTTCTGCAGGTGCTCAGCAGGCACATGGTATGTCCCACAGTGTGTACTCAGCAGGCACAGTGTGTACTTAGCAGGTGCTCAGCAGGTGCACAGTATGTGCTCAGTAGGTGCACAGTATGTAGTCAGTGGGTGCTCAGTAGGCATAGTGTGTACTCAGCAGGCGCTCAGCAGATGCACAGTGTATACTCATCAGGCGCTCAGCAGGTGCAGTGTGTACTCATCAGGTGCTCAGCAGATGCACAGTGTGTACTCAGTAGGTGCTCAGCAGGTGCAGCATGTACTTAGCAGGCACTTAGCAGGTGCAGTGTGTACTCAGCAGGTGCACAGTGTGTATTCAACAGGCGTATAGTGTGTATTCAGGCACACAGTGTTTATTCAGGTGCTGAGCAGGTGCAAAGTGTGTATTCAGCAGGTGCACAGTGTGTATTCAGCAGATATACAGTGTGTATTCAGCAGGCACACAGTGTTTATCCAGGTACTCAGCAGGTGCACAGGATGTATTCAGCAGGTGCGCAGTGTGTGCACTGCGGGTGCTCCGCAGGTGCACAGTGTGTATTTAGCAGGCACTCAGCAGGCGCAGTATGAACTCAGCAGGTGCTCAGTAGGCATCAGCAGGCTCTGGAATCTGACCTCCCTGTGGGCAGGCCTGTCTCCAGTTCATTCTGGAATCTCCTAGAAGCAGGTGCTCTCTAAGAGAGCCAGTACCACGCCACATGGTCCAGCGTCTCCACTTCAGTCTTGGGAGTGTTGTGCGGGTTTTCTTCTCAATCCCTCCTCCCTGGAACACATGACCACTCTTGGCGGGCCTGAAGTGGGAGAGTAGTTTGTGGTCTTCCCGGAGCTCTGATTTTGCTAAGCAAATCCTGAGCCTGTATACCAGTGCAGAACACAATGTGTTCCAGGGTCAGATCCTCGAGGGGGCATGGCCCTGGGGCTGCATGGTGGTGCCCACCCAGCCCTCAGAGTGCCTGAGCGAGAAGCCCCAGGGTGGCCCAGCGAGTTCTCCCCGCAGCAGTGAGGGTTTGGACAGGAAAGTCCATTCCTCCAATCAGTCGGTATTTCCTGAACATTTCCTGTGAGCTGGCCCTGGGGACGCCTTGCAGAGCAGGTCAGCTGGAGACCCTGCCCTGCAGAGTGACACGAAGCCACCCCTGTGCCAGCTGGTCCTGCCCCTGAGGTTGTGGCTTGCAGCTGAGGGAGGGGAAGAGCCTGGCCTGGCCTGGCTCTGTGGATGACACCTCATGGGCTGGGGTGAGGGCGTTGAGGTCTGGTCCTGCGGTGGGGAGGGTTTTGAGCAGGGCAGCGATGTGGGATTTATGCTTTGCAAGGATCCCATTGGCTGCCATGTGGGGACTGGCCTGGGAGGAACAATGAGGAAGCAGTAGCAGGCCTAGGAGGGACCAGGGCGGTGTCCCCCGGAGATAGTGGGCGCTGGGGCTCTGTGATGACCTGGGGCTTGGCAAAGGCGAGCTTATGTCGGACTAAGCTCACCTCGGCAGCTCTTGCACCCACAGATCCTGAGCCTGATTCCCCAGAAGGGTTGGCGACAGGAGGGTTGTGTTAAGTGGCCGTGTTTTCCATTTCAGGGAGCCCCACACCTCGGAAAGTTACCTCTATAGCGGCTGAGAGGCTTTGGGGCCTCATTTACTACATAAAATTCCCCACTCTGTGTACTTGGGTCCTGACACCTCTGCCGGTCCCAGGAGTTTCACCCCATGGGGTGGGGTGGAAGGGTGGGGTGAGGCCCAGAGGGGCTAAGTCTGCTTGGAATGGCGGGCCTTCTCCCCCGAGTGTGCTAACACCCTGTGCCTGTATCCTAGCCACCCGGCCCTTATCCACACATCTCACTCTCGTATATGAACAGCCTAGAGACCACCACAGTGCTCGGGGGCTTCCGGCCACGGGGCGAAGCCTCCCTGAGAACTTCTGCAGGCTGCCCTTCCCTTCCCTTTCCTGCTGGGGTTCTTGCTGCAGAGAAGCTCTCTGCCACACCTTTTTTTTTTTTTTTTTAAATGAAAATAAAGAAATCATTTATGTTTTAAAACTTTGATTAAAATTGAAAACAGAAACACCAAAGCACTTCCCGTTTCCTCTGCATCTGGCACCACTCACCTGGGTGCAGAGGGTGGGTGGGTGCATGCCAGCTGGTCATTCGCCCGAAAATCTCTGGGAGGAAGTATCAGCACAGCCAGGCAGGGCGCCCGGGACTGGTGCTGTGGGGCTGGCTGTCCCTCTGGCTGGGGACATGGGGAGGCTGAGCGCATCCACAGGCACGCGAGCTGTCCGCCTTCCCGGGCTGCAGGGGCCTACGGAGCCTCGGAGGGGCTCTGTGTCTGCTTCAGCGTCTCTTTCTCAAGTGACTGAAGGCAGAGGCTCCCCGCCGTGTGACACCGTTGAGTCCTTTTGCATCTGTGCGCATCCCGCTTCCATCGCGGCAGGGATCCCTTCTGTCCTCCCAGGCAGGCGGGATTGGTGGCTGTAATTAGGACAGGAGTGGCTCATTAAATCATCACAGAATAAATGCACAGACCCCAGGGATGATTTATGGTCCCAACAGCCTATCTTTGCGCCCAGGCGGCCTTGGCCTCTGTTTGACAAGGAGCCTGCTAATCCCTTCACTGCCGGCTCAGCCAGAGCAGAGGGAAGAGCCCAAAGGTCCACCGTAGGGGTGGAGGCTGCCCGTTGGCCCCCCGCCCCTCCCCCGGCACTGAGCCCCAGGGCTATCACGCTGCTCCGTGCACCTCTGTTGGTTCCTGCCAAATGGTCCCTCCCTTCTGTGCCTGAGTTTCCTGGATGTACAAAGGGGGTGCTCACAGAGCCCTCTTGAGGAGATGTCGCCGCATGGATTAGGGGATGCACCCACGCAAAGCGCCTGGCCCTGTGCCCGGCCTGTGGTGGGTGCACACCTCGAAAGATGCCCGCGTGGCTGAGGCCAGCTGTTGAGCTGCTACTCGGGGCAATAGGGAGGGCAGGATCCAACCCCATTCACCTCTGTGCCTTGGTCCAGCGTGTGACAGCTGCCACTCTGTGGCTCACAGGTTATCTGTTCAGTTTCATCTGTGGGAGTATTCATTGCTGTTAACTTTTACTTATGAGATAGGTTTTTTTGGTTTTTCAGACAGAGTCTCACTCTGTCACCCAGGCTGGAGTGCAGTGGCGCCATCTTGGCTGACTGTAACCTCCGCCTCCTGGGTTCAAGCGATTCTCCTGCCTCAGCCTCCTGAGTAGCTGGGACTACAGGCGCATGTCGCCATGCCCAGCCAATTTTATTTTTTAATATTTTTTTATTTTTGGTAGAGACAGGGTTTCACCACGTTGGTCAGGCTGGTCTCCAACTCCTGACCTCAAATGGTCTACCCCTCTCAGCCTCCCAAAATGCTGGGATTATAGTCATGAGCCACCACACCTGGCGGTTTTCTTTTTTTCTTTTTCTTTTTTTTTTTAAAACAAGGTCCGGCTCTGTCGCCCAGGCTGGACTGCAATGGTGTGATCTCAGCTCACTGTAGCCTCAGTTTCCTGGGCTCAGGCAGTCCTCCTGCCTGAGCCTCCTGAGTAGCTGAAACCATAGGTGCATACCATCATGCCCGGCTAATTTTGAATATATATGTTTTGTAGAGATAGGAGTCTCCCTGTGTTGCCTACACTGGTCTCAGACTCCTGGGCTCAAGTGATCCTCCTCCTGCCTGGGCCTTCCAAAGTGCTGGCTTGAGCCACCACCCCTAGCCTCTTAGGAAATAGTCTTAGACTTCATGAAAAGTTTTGGAGATAGTGCAGGAAATCCCCGTAACCCCTCACCCACTTCCTGCATGGCAAACATCACATGTGACCTGGGAGTGATGGCCAGGCTGGGACCTTGAGTTGTCACAGTTCTATTAACTAGACTCCAGATTATGTTTTCATTCCCCGGACTGCTCCTTTAAGCACCTTCCCTGGGCTAGGGTCGCTTGTTGCATTCATTCATTCATTTATGATTTTAGAGTCTTGCTCTGTTGCCCAGGCTGGAGTGCAATGGTGCGATCTGAGCTCACTGCAACCTCCACCTCCTGGGTTCCAAGCGATTCTGGTGTCCTAGCCTCCCAAGTAGCTGGGATTACAGGCATGAGCCACCACACCCAGATAATTTTTGCATTTTTAGAAGACACTGGGTTTTGCCATGTTGAATAGGCTGGTCTCAAACTCCTGACCTCAGGTGATCTGCCTGCCTCAGCCTCCCGAAGTGCTGGGATTATAGACGTGAGACACCACGCCCGGCTAATTTTTGAATTTTTAGTAGAGATGGGGTTTCACTATGTGGGCTAAGCTGGTCTTGAACTCTTGACCTCAGGTGATCTGCCTGCCTTGGCCTCCCAAAATGCTGGGATTGCAGGCGTGAGCCACCGTGTCTGGCCACCTGTTGCATTTAGTCAAAGCATCTCCTTCGTCTCCTCCAATCCATGAGGGTTCCTCAATGTTTTCTCATAATCCGTGACCTTCCCCGTCTTGAGGAGAGCTGGTCAGGCGTTTTGCGGAATGTCTTTACTGTGGTCTTGTGAAGGTTTTCTGGCAATTGGACTGAGGTTGTGGGATTTTGGTGGGGATCCCACAGCAGTAAAGTGCTTGTTTTCTTTTTATATTTTTTCTTTTTTTCTATTTAAGATGGGGTCCCCTTCTTAAATATAAGATTGCCCAGATTGGAGTGCAGTGCTCACTGCAGTCAGGAATTCCTGGGCTCAGGCAATCCTTCCACCTCAGCCTTTCAAGTAGCTGTGACTACAGGCACACAGCATCGTGCCCGGCTAAGTTTTAAAATTATTTTGTAGAGACAGGGGTCTTGCGATGTTGCCCAGACCCAAGTGATCCACCCTCTTTGGTCTCCCAAAGTGCTAGGATTGCAAGTGTGAGCCACTGCACCTGGCCTTTTCCCCAGCCTTTTTGTTTTTTAAAATTTAGTGAAATACACGTAACATGTGGCCAGATGCGATAGCTCACACCTGTAAGTCCAGCACTTTGGGAGGTTGAGGCAGGTGGATCATCTGAGGTCAGGAGTTTGAGACCAGCCTGGTCAACATGGCAAAACCCTGTCTCTACTAAAAATGCAAAAATTAGCTGGGTGTGGTGGTAGGTGCCTGCAGTCCCTGCTACTCAGAAGGCTGAGGCAGGAGAATCACTTGAACCCTGGAGGCAGAGGTTGCAGTGAGCCGAGATCACGCTACTGCACTCCAGCCTGGGTGACAGAGCAAGACCCTGTCTCCAAAACAAACTGAAAACCAAACAAATACACGTAACGTGTAAGTTACTGTCTTAACCTTGTGAAGTGTGCAGTTCAGTGGCATTTACTAAGTGCCCTAACATTGTTTCCCAGTCATTACCACCATCTGTCTTCAGAGCTTTTGCATTTTCCCAAACTGAAACTCTGTCCCCATTAGACACTCACCCACCCACCCCACAGCCCCCACCCTCCTCCGACCCTCCATCGCCTCCCAGCCCCTGGCAGCCACCATCCTACTTTCCACTTCTACGAGTTTGAAGACTCTAGGGACCTCACATAAGTGGAATCATCCAGGATCTGTCCTTTTGTGCCTGGCTTATTTCACTGAGCATAATGTCCTCAAGGTTCGTCCGCATTGTAACATGTGTCAGAACGGCCTTCCTTTGTAAGGCTGTTATTCCACTGGATGGATGGGACATACTTTGTTTATCCGTTCATCTGTTGATAGACACTTGGCTGGTTTCCACCGTTTGGCTATTGGATGCAATGCTGTTGTGAACATCAGTGTACATCTCTTTGAGTCCCTACTCAGAATTTTTTTGGGTATATTCCCAGACATGGGATTGCTGGATCATGTGTAATTGTATGTTTAATTTTTTTTTTTTTTTTTTGAGACGGAGTCTTGCTCTGTCACCCAGGCTGGAGTGCAGTGGCATGATCTTGGCTCACTGATTTCTGCCTTCTGGGTTCAAGCAATTCTCCTGCCTCAGCCTCTCGAGTAGCTGGGATTACAGGTGCGTGACACCACGCCTGGCTCATTTTTGTGTTTTTAGTGGAAACGGGGTTTCACCACGTTGGCCAGGCTAGTCTCGAATTCCTGACCTCAGGTGATCCGCCTGCCTCGGCCTCCCAAAGTGCTGGGATTACAGGTGTGAGCCACCGCCCCTGGCCAGTATGTTTAATTTTTTGAGGAACTGCCACACTGTTCTCTGTAGTGGCTGTACCATATTAGATTCCTACCAGTGGTGCACAAGGATTTCAATTTCTCCATATCCTCAAAAACACTTGTTATTTTCTGACTTTTTTTTTTTTTTGAGACGGGGTTTCACTCTTGTTGCCCAGGCTGGAGTGCAGTGGCATGATCTCAGCTCACCGCAACCTCTGCCTCCCCGGTTCAAGTGATTCTCCTGCCTCAGCCTCCCAAGTAGCTGGGATTACAGGCATACACCCCCATGCCCGGCCAATTGTGTATTTTCAGTAGAGACAGAGTTTCTTCATGTTGGTCAAGCTGGTCTCGAACTCCTGACCTCAGGTGATCCACCCACCTTGGCCTCCTAAGTGCTGGGATTACAGGTGTGAGCCACCTCACCCAGCCATTTTCTGACTTTTTGATAAGTAGCCATACTAATGGCTACTAATATCTACTACTCTAAATACCATTTTTTTTCTGCAAAAAATGATATTTTGATAGGGATGGTGATTTTGGTTTGCATATCCCTAATGGTGAGGGATATGAGCATCTTTTTATGTTCTTATTGGCCATTTGTGTGTCTTTGAAGAAATGTTTATTCAAGTCCTTTGCCCTTTTCTTCTCTTTTTTTTCTTTTTTTTTAGTATATTGATACTTTACCTATTTTTAAATTGGGTTGTTTTTCTTTTTGCATGTGGAGATCCTGTTTTTCCAGAGTTGCTTATTGAAAAGACCATCCTGCCCAGGCTCAGTCACTCATGCCTGTAATCCCAGCACTTTGGGAGACCGAGGCAGGTAGGAGGCTGAGGTCAGGAGTTCGAGACCAGCCTGGCCAACATGGTGAAACTCCGTCTCTACTAAAAATACAAAAAAAATTAGCCAAGCGTGGTTGAGGGTGCCTGTGATCCCAGCTGCTCGGGAGGCTGAGGCAGGAGAATTGCTTGAACCCAGGAGGTGGAGGTTGCAGCGAGCCAAGATCGCACCGCTGCACTCCAGCCTGGGTGACAAAGTGAGACTCCATCTGAAAAAAAAAAGAAAAGAAAAGACCATCCTTTTCCTATCGAATGGTCTGGCACCCTTGTTGAAAATTGCTTGACCCTATATGTGAGGGTTTATTTTTGGGCTTTCTATTCTATTCCATTGGTCTTTTTTTGTTTTGTTTTTTTGCTGGAGTCTCGCTCTTGTAGGCTGCAGTGCAGTGGTACAATCTCGGCTCAGTGCAACCTTCTCCTCCCAGTTCAAGCAATTCTCCTGCCTCAGCCTCCCAGGTAGCTGGGATTACAGGTGCCCATCACCATGCCCAGCTGATTTTTGTATTTTTAGTACAGAGGGGGTTTCACCATGTTGGCCAGGCTGGTCTTGAACTCCTGACCTCAGATGGTACCCCCCAACCTTGGCCTCCCAAAGTGCTTGGATTATAGGCGTCAGCTACTGTATCTGGCCCCGTTGGTGTTTATGTTTGTCTTTATGCCAATACCACACTCTTTTGATTACTGTAGTTCTGTAGTTAAGTTTTGCAATCAAGAAGTATGAGTCTTCCCATTTTATTCTTCTTTTTCAAGACTGTCTTGGCTCTTTGAGGTTTTTTGAGATTCTATATGGACTTTAGGGTAAATTTTTTCTCTTTCTGCAAAAAATGATATTTTGATAGGGATGGTGGTTTTGGTTTGCATTTCCTTAATGATGAGTGATGTTGAGCGTCTTCTCATGTGCTTATCGGGCATTTGTCTGTCTTTGGAGAAATGTTTATTCAAGTCCTTTGCCCATTTTTTAAACGCTTTTTAGTATATTCACAGTTTGACTATTTTTAAATTGGGTTGTTTTTCTCTTTGTTGGTGGGTTGTAAATTCTTTCTATAGTCTAGATATTGATCCCTTATTAGCTATATGATTTGCAGATATTTTCTCTCATTCCATGGGAATGGGGCGTTCTCGCTCTGTTGATTGCGTCCTTTGATGCACACGTGTTTTTAGTTTTGGCAGCGTCCTGTTTAATGTGTTTTTTCTTCTGTTGCCTGTGCTTTCAGTGTCAGATCCAAGAAATTATTGCCAAATCCACTGTTATGAAGCTTTTCCTCTGTTTTCTTCCAAGAGTTTTATAGTTTTAGCATATATAGTTTTAGCTTTTATGGTTTTAGTTATAGTGTTACAGTTTTAGATTTTTACTTTTACAGTTTTAGCTTTAGATCTTTGATCTGTCCTGAGTTAATTTTTGTGTATGGTGTTAGGTCAGGGTGCAGCTTCATTCTCTCAAATGTGGAGATCCTGTTTTCCCAGAGCCGTTTTGTCGAAAAGACCATCCCTTCCCCATTGAATGGTTGGGCATCCTTGTTGAAAATCGCTTGATCATATATGTGGGGGTTTATTTCTGGGCTTTCTATTCTATTCCAGCGCCTGAGACTGCTAGGCCATGCTGCTGTTCTCTTCTATTCCATCAGTCTTGACATCTGGCTTTATGTCAGTACCGCACTGTTTTGATTACTGTAGTTTTGTAGTTAAGTTTTGAAATCACGAAGTGTGAGTCCTCCAATTTTGTTCTTTTTCAAGATTGTCTTGGCTGTTTCAGGTTCCTTGAGATTCCATATGGATTTAGGGTGAATTTTTTTCTATTTCTGTAAGAAATGGTATTTTGATAGGGATTGCATTCAATCTAGACTGCTTTGGGTAGTATTGCCACCTCTAAAATATTAAGTTGAGGATCGCTTGAGCCCATGAGTTTGACACCAGCCAAAGCAATGTAGTTAGATCCTGTCTTTATTGAAAACAACAACAAAAAGAAGTCACGCTCTCCTCCTCCTGACTGTGTGACCCTGGGCAAGCACATGACTGGCCCTGCCTCGGTTTTCCCGTCTGTGAGGTGTGCTGTGAAGGGAGTCAACTCATCAGTGCATGAACAATAGCTCGCACAGGTGGTGCTCCATGAAGGGAGCCGTGTTTGCTGGGAGGGCTGCCTGGAGGAGGAGAGCTCTCAGTGGGACAGTAGGGATGGGGTCCGAGTTACAGGTGCAAGAGGTGGGTAGGGAAGGGAAGGGTCTTTGGGTGGAGGAGGAACAGCATGTATGAAGACCAAGAGGCCTAGAGGAGGTAGGGAGGGAGGAAGGAGAAAGGAAACTCAGATCTGGAAGGGCCCGAGAGCCAAGCTGGGGAGCCTGGACGTGATCCCACAGCCAACTACAGGGTGGGGAGGGGAGACCCAGGATCAGCTTTGAGCTTTAGGAAGGGCTTGAAAAAGATGGTGGGGTTGGTGAAGAGAACGGGGGGGGGGGAGGTGTGGGTCATGAGGGGCTCAGGAACTGCAGAGGAGAGGTGACCCCAGGCTGCCCTCATCGGGGTGCCTGAGGGAGGAATGGGGCCACCCTGGGTTTCTGGCTTCTACGTCAGCTTCAGGAAGATCACAGCGCTGTCTGCCAGGGCAGTGGAGTGGGCACGGGAATTGGGGCCATCATGAGCCTGGTGAGGGGCTACTGGGCTGAGGAGTCTCCTGGGGTATCACAGGGAACGTTCCAGAAGCAGGACTGGGGCGGCACATGGGAGTTAGCTGACAGTAAGGAGTGACATGTGAAGCACAGAGGCCGAATCCTCGGAGAGCCAAGTTTGAGGGGCAGATGGAGCGTGGGGACCAAGGTCAGGGCTCCTGCGGGGCCAGCCTTCCCTTCTTGCTGCTGTTCGGGACCCTGCAGTGTCTGCCGTGGATGCTTGCCCCTAGCTGCCCCCAGCTGAGTGGTGCCCAGAAGCAGGCAGACCCTGGCTTCCTGCCCCTACTAGGCCACCCTGCCCCATACCAGCATCTCACACCGTGGCACGCCCAGACCTGTGCTCGGTGCAGACAGCCGTGCGGCCACCCTGGCGGCCCTCCCCGCTGCTCCCTGCTGCCCTGTCTTCTGTGGGGTGCTGTTTCCAGGCCTGGGACGAAGGCCGAGGGGAGGAAGGCCTCATGGCTGCAGTGGATATACGTCCGCCTGGTGCCTCCTCTGAGCCCGCATGGCGCTGGGAGTTGCAGGGTCCCGGGACTGTTCCTGGAGCAGTGAGTGCCAGGCATGGTGTAGGAGGAGCCTGTGGAGCCCTGTGGCGAAGGTACACCTGGCAGTGGGCACGGCAGCTGCAGAGGCTTGGTGTTGGCAGGGTGTGCATGAGGAGGTGGTGGCCAAGGGGATAGGGCCTCCCAGCCTGGTGCCCGCGGCCTCCCTCACACAGGGACCACCTTTCCCTCACCTGACCCTCATCCTCTGTCCTGATGTCCCCTCGTGGTGCCTTTTCCAGCCTGCCTGGCCCCCACACTGATCCCTTCGGCCGCGGGAGAAGGGCTACAGCAGGGGGACATGGCTCCTGGCGCAGGGGACAGGGCAGGTGGCAAGAGCCAGGGAAGCCTCCAGGCCCAAGTTGGGGCCTGGACAGGAAGGAAGGAGACGCGGGGAGGGAAGAAGGGCAGGATCTGCATGGGGCTCAGAGGAAACAGAGAGGGCGTCCAAGGGTGGCTGGAGGTTGTGTCTGAACGAGGCCATGGATGAGGAGTTGGGACAAGCTCCTGTCCCAACCTGTGCACACCCTGCCTGGGGTACTCTGGGAAGGTGGCAGTGCACCCAGGACTCCACCTGGGGAGAGGGATCCCGTGTGCCCTGGGCAGGCTTCCTCATGCGGGACCCCAGCCTGCAATGGAGCCAGGATCCAGAGTCCTAAAGTTAGGTCCTGAGGGCTCTGAGGGCCGAGGCCAGGGACAGCGGCCCGGCGTCCCCCCGTCGAGGACAGGCTGCTGCTCCCGTGTTGCCTGCCCTGCCCTGGCCCCTTGGTCCTGCCTCCTCCTGGCAGTGGCGACCCTGCCACAGCGGGGACAGCTCAGGTCACTCCTGGTTAAATCCTTCCGGCCGCCTCTCGTCCCACCTGGGAGGGGGTCCCACAGGGCTCAGCTCTCTGAGGCTCTGAGCCCAGCCCCGACTTCTTTGCTTACCCTGGGTTCCTTGGTGGCCTCCTGTCATAGTCACTGTGTGACCCTAAGGCATTTACACTCATGGGGCCTCCTGCCTGGAGTGCTCTTCCCAGCTCCAGTGTCCCCATCTTGGCCACCTCCCCCCAACCCCGTATCTGGCTTGTTTTCTGCACAGCCCCACTCACTCAGAAGTCCCCCACCTCCTTCCTCCGTCTACCTGCGCAGCTGCCCAGCCTATGCCCATCTGAGCCCACACAGCTTGTCCTAGGCCAGCAAGGACTCAAGCTTCCCCTGCTGCGGGCTCCTGGTGCTCTGATGTGTCTCCCTGGCCTCCTGTCCTACTGGCTGGGGCAGTGCCTGGCCGGCAGATCCTTCCTGAAAGAGACCATCCCTCCGGCTGAGCTGGACATGCAGGTTTTCTGGGGCTGCTGGAGGGTGTGGTAATGAGGAGCCAGTGTGAGTGGATGGCCAGCTGGGCTCCTGGCCGTGTTGAACTATTCCCTCCCATGGGGGCTTTGGATCAGAGGGTAGCGAGGGTCACAGCCCTGAGCACCCTTGGTAGTTTATTTTTTATTAAAAAAAATTTTTTTGAGACAGAGTCTCACTCCGTTGCCCAGGGAGGGAGGTGTGGGTCCTGAGGGGCTCAGGTGTAATCCTGGCTCACTGCAACCTCCACCTCCTGGGTTCAAGTGATTGAGTCTCCTGTCTCAGCCTCCCCAGTAGCTGGGATTACAGGCACCCGACATCGCACCTGGCTAAGTTTTGTATTTTAGTACAGACAGGGTTTTGCTAGGTTCCCAGGCTGGTCTTGAACTCTTGACCTCAAGTGATCCACCTGCCTTGGCCTCCCAAAGTGCTGGGATTGCAGATGTAAGCCACCGCGCCTGGGCTCACCCTTGACTGTTTAGAAAGCTCATGCCCAGGCACGGCTGGTGACTCCTCTGTCTTCGCCCTGTCCCAGTCCACAGTGTCCCCTCCCCAGGGCTTGTAGACCTCTAGCCGATGGGATGTCCAGTGTGGCCAGGGCCGCTAACAGTTAACTGCTGGATGAGCTGCCATGTGAATTTCCGAGAGGTTTTGGCTCAGGGTGAGACCCGAATTCCTGGCTTTGCTTGGCCACATGCAGCATCCTAGTGCTGAACCTTCCTGTCCCAGGTGGCCTCTTCTTGAGGAGGGGCCCAGGAGGACTTCTTATTTGGGGGTGAGGCGGGATGTCCTTCCCTCTAGGCCTTGGATCAGCCCACGCAGCTGCCGAGCCAGAGTGAGGGGCAGTGGGACATGTTGGCCTTGACAGCCCCAGGCCTGAGCTGCGGCTCCGGGGCCGCCTGGAGGGGAGCATGAGGGCACCGACGCTGCGCCTCCGTGCCTGGATCCAGGCGGGAGCTGGGGATGCGTCGCCTGCCAGGAATCCGGGCCCCGGGTTGTCGGCACTTCCAGCGTTTCAGGAGAAGCCAAGCAATTCTGATGTTTAAGTTAACTTAAAAAAAAAAAAAAAAAAGTTGGCCACCAGTTTGCATTAAAAAAAAAAATGCTTCTCAGACCTCTGGAAGGCCACAGCTGCAGCCGGCCATGCTCCCGCTCCTGCCTGCCAGGTTACAGGCTCTGACGTGGGCCCGAGGGCCTCTGGGCTGCAGTGAGTGGGTGGGGCGCCTGTCCTGGGGTGGGTGCCGGGCAGTTCCGCCCATTCCCGGCTGCCTTGGGAGGGGGTGTGTGACGGCCGAGAAGCTTGTGGCCAAGGGTCTTGGATCAGCAGCTGATGTCCTCTTCCTTATACACATGTGGGGACGTGGTGGCTTCCTGGTTAGGTGGCACTGGGGTGGTCTACTTTGGGCCCCTCCACTCACCCCCACACTGCCAGAACCTTGGGAATGCTTTTTATTTCTCTTTTTTTCCCTCCTTTTTTTTTTTTTTCCTTTTTTGAGATGGAGTCTCTGTTGCCCAGGCTGGAGTGCAATGGTGCAATCTCGGCTCACTGCAACCTTCACTTCCTGGGTTCAAGTGATTCTCTTGCCTCAGCCACCCGAGTAGCTGAGATTGCAGACATGTACCACCACGCCCGGCTACATTTTGTTTTGTATTTTTAGTAGAGACAGGGTCTCACTGTGTTAACCAGGATGGTCTCGATCTTCTGACCTTGTGATCCGCCCATCTCGGCTTCCCAAAGTGCTGGGATTACAGGTGTTAGCCACCGCACCCAGCCCTTTTATTTATCCTTTATATATTTTTTCACTGCGATAAAATACATATAACATAAAAATTAGCCTTTATTTAACTTTTTGAGACAGGCTCTTGCTCTGTTGCCCAGGCTGGAGTGCAGTAGTTCAGTCCCAGCAGCCTTACCTTTAGGCCCAAGTGATCCTCCCACCTCAGCCTCCCAAGTAGCTGGGACTACAGGCATGTGCCACCATGTCCAGCTAATTTCTGAAATTTTTTGTAGAGATGGGTCTCACTACATTGTCCAGGCTGATCTGAAACTCCTTCCAGGGCTCAAGCGAGCCTCCTGCCTCAGTCTCCCGAAGTGCTACAATTACAAGCATGAGCCACTGTGCCTGGCCCAATTAGACATTTTTTTTTCGTTTGACTGTTGGTTTTTGAGACAGGATCTCACTCCGTCGCCCAGGCTAGAGTTCAGTGGCGTGATGTTGGTTCACTGCAGCCTCTGCCTCCCAGGTTCAAGTGATTCTCCCATCTCAGCCTTCCTGGTAGCTGGGATTATAGGCACCCGCCACCACGCCCAGCTAATTTTTTTGTATTTTTAGTAGAGATAGGATTTCACCATGTTGGCCAGGCTGGTCTCGAACTCCTGACCTCAGGTGATCCACCTGCCTTGGCCTCCTAAAGTACTGGGATTATAGGCATGAACCACCATGCCCAGCCCTGTTAGCCATTTTAAAGTGTGTGCAATTTAGTGGCATTTAATACCTTCTCAGTATTGTGCAGTCATCACCTCTGCCTGGCTCCAGAACATTTCATCCCCACAGAAGGAGACCCCCTTTGGCCAGGTGCAGTTGCTCATGCCTGTAATCCCAGCACTTTGGAGGCCAAGGCAGGCAGGCCAAGGCATCACTTGAGGTCAGGAGTTTGAGATTAGCCTGGCCAACATGGCAAAACCCTGTCTCTACTAAAAATACAAACATTAACTGGGCATGGTGGCACACGCCTGTAATCCCAGCTATCAGGAGGCTGAGGCAGGAGAATTGCTTGAACCGGGGAGGTGGAGGCTGCAGTGAGCTGATTGTGCCACTCACTCCAGCCTCGGTGACAGAGGGAGACTCTGAAAAAAAAAAGAGAGACCCCCGCCCTCCATCCCCATCAGCAGTCACTGCCGTTTCCCCTCCCCAGCCCCTGGCAGCCACCAATCTGCTTCCTGTCTATGGATCTGCCTGTGAATCTGGTTCACACTGTGAGATTCCAGTGAGGCTTTCTGTGTCTGGTCTCTCTCACTCAGTATCGTGTTTTCTGGCTTCTTCCACGCCATAGCGTGGATCAGTGCTTCCTTCCTTTCCATGGCTGAAGAGCATTCTACTGTATGGATGGAGCACATTTTTTTTTTCTTTTTGAGACCGAGTCTCACTCTGTCGCCCAGGTTAGAGTGCAGTGGTGCGATCTCAGCTCACTGCACCCTCCGCCTCCCTGGGTCAAGTGCTTCTCCTGCCTCAGCCTCCTGAGTCGCTGGGACCACAGGTGTGCACCACCACGCTAATTTGTGTATTTTTAGTAGGGACGGGGTTTCACCATGTTGGCCAGGCTGGTCTCGATCTCTTTACCTCCTGATCCACCCGCCTCAGCCCCTCAAAGTGCTGGGATCACAGACGTGAGGCCCGGCGCCCGGCTGGATGGAGCACATGCTGTTCAGCCACTCGTCCACTGATGGGCATTTGGCCCGTTTCCACCTTCTGGCTGTTGTGAACAGAGCTGCGTGGGCATGTGTGTTCCAGGGTTTGTGCGGACACTGTCTTCTGTTCTTTTGCTGAGGACTGGAATTGCAGATTGTGCAGTGACTCTGGGTTTCACTGTTTGAATGGTGGTCGGGCTGCCTTCCTGCAGTAGAGCGGTTTTGTGAACCCCCTCCTCCATGTTCTCTGCTGTGACCCTTCTGTGGGAGCTGAGGCCCTGCACCCTTAGGCGTCCTCCTCAGGCCCCTCTGCTCTTCAAGCTTACTGGGCCGTTCATCAGGGTTTCCGGTGTTTCCCTGCGGCTCTGCAGAGGCCAGGTTCTCCGTCGGCCAGCCTGAGCTCAGGGTCCAGGCTCGTGTTGGCTGGGATTCCTGCCCAGGTCCATTTGGAATATTCCACTTGTGCATGCAGCAGAGGCCCAGGGATGTTAAGTGGCGTGTCCAGGCACAGAGCCCCTTTCTGCACACCCAGCTGCACAGGCAGGGGGAGGAGCTGACATGCTGAAAGGCCACGCAGAGTTGGGAGCTCGGGGAAACAGTCCTGCGGTGTCTGCTGGGGCGAGGCCTGCACCACCGGCAGCCCGCTCCCCAGCCTGGTGGGTAGGGCTGCGTCAGGGCCTACAAGTGTGGAAACCTGCGCTGAAAATAGCAGCCACATGCCTCCTGTGGGCGGCCCATGCTCACCTCTCCTGGCACCCAAGTGGGCCTGGAGGCAGCAGGGTGGGAGGGTATGCCAGGCCCCACGCAAGCCCATATTGTCCTCCCACGTATGCATGAGGCTGGGTGAGCTGTGCACACCCAGGCCACCCTCCACAGCCCTGTATCCCAAGTGAGGGTTTGGGGTGCCCCAGAAATCAGCAGGAATCAGAATAGCTCAGTTTGCAGGAAGACATCACAGCACACATGCAGCTGTGACAGAGTGTCCCAGGGGTCTGGGCGGGTGCACTCCATCCACCTGCTATTTGTTCTGCTGCAAATCTCATGCTCTGTTTTCTTTTTTTTGAGACCGAATCTTGCTCTCTCACCCAGGCTGGAGTGCAGGGGTGTGATCTTGGCTCACTGCAACCTCTGCCTCCCGTGTTCAAGCGATTCTCCTGTCTCAGCCTCCTGAGTAGCTGGGATTACAGGTGTGCACCACCACACCTGGCTAATTTTTGTATTTTCAGTAGAGACAGGTTTCATCATGTTGGCCAGACTGGTCCTGAACTCCTGACCTCGTGATCCATCCGCCTTAGCCTTCCAAAGCACTGTGATTACAGGTGTGAGCCACTATGCTCGGCTTAAAACTAATGCTCATTAAACAGACAAGAGCAGCTTCCCATCCACAGGTCAGATGTGGCTACCAGCCAGCTTGTGCTGTGGTCCCCAGAAAGGTCTCTCCAGAGCGTTCTCATTTCAGGATGGCAGGTTAGGGATCGAGGTGTCGTTCTCACTCCCAAAGGGCCAGTGATGGATGACTCCTGGGAACCTTCAACCCCCACTGGCCACATTCAGCTGTCTGCACCCTGAATTGGGGCTGTGTGCTTCCTTGCCCTCCCTCAGCCCTTTGGAGGGCCTCTCCTGCCCCAGTGGGCTCTGGGACCTGCAGCTCCCAGCCTGGGTCTTGGAAAGGGTCTTCGTGCCTGTTCAGGGACAGTTTAAGCACAGTTTGTATTAGTGTCCTGGGGCTGCTACTACAAATGACCACAAAATCTGGTGGCTTAAGAAACAGAAATGTATACTCTCCCCATTCTGGAGGCCAGAAGCCCAGGATGAAGGCGTGAGCAGGGTCGATCCCTTCTGTAGAAGGATCTAGGGCTCTGGGGCAGATCCCTGCGGCCTCTGCCAGCTTCTGGGGCTGCAGTGCTCTTTGGCTTGTGGCTGCATCATTCAGCCTCTGCCTCTGTCCTCACACGGTCTGTGTGTCTGTGTCTGTCTCTTTCCCCTTCTCCTTTTTCTTTTCTTTTCTTTTTTTTTTTGAGGTGGAGTCTCGCTCTGTCACCCAGGCTGAGTGTAGTGGTGCGATCTTGGCTCACTACAACCTCTGCCTCCCGGGTTCAAGCGATTCTCCTGCCTTAGCCTCCTGAGTAGCTGAGACTACAAGCTTGTGCCACCACACCTGGCTAATTTTTTGTATTTTTAGTAGAGAAGGGGTTTCACTGTGTTAGCCAGGATGGTCTAGATCTCCTGACCTCGTGATCTGCCTGCCTTGGCCTCTCAAAGTGCTGGAATTACAGGCAGGAGCCACTGCGCCTGGCCTTTCTTTTTTTTTGAGACGGAGTCTCTCTCTGCCACCCAGGCTGGAGTACAGTGGTGTGATCTCAGCTCGCTGCAACCTCCACCTCCCAGGTTCAAGCAACTCTGCTGCCTCAGCCTCCTGAGCAGCTGGGATTATAGGCACACACCACCACACCTGGCTAATACCCCTTCTCCTGTCTTATAAGGACCTTTGCCATTAGATTAGGGCCCACCCTCCTGCAACATGACCTTAACTCGGTTACAGCTGCAAAAACCTTATTTCCAAGTGAGGTCCCATTCCAGGTCCTGGGATCAGGACTTGGACCTTCCTTTCTGGGGGTACGTTCTACAACTGAAAGTAAGTAATGTGGTACAGGCCCACGCTCAGCAGGGAGCCGCAGCCTCCTCTCAGCCACCTGTAGCCCCGGGGAAAGGCCTGGCCTCCCCTTGTCCCATGCCTCTCAGTGCGTGGACGTCATGATGCTTTTGCTTTTGTCATTTGTGTGATCACACCCTGGAACAAAGTGCTGTTTGCACGTGCAGGTGTTTTCCCAGGCCTGGGATCTCTCCGAGTTGACCTATTTGAAGTTTTACCCCAGCCAAGGGGCCTCCCTGACTGAACCCACCCTGCCCAGGGCCGCATCCTGCTTCCCGGTTGATTTCGCTGCAGTCCACGCTCCCTCCTGCCATTGCCTGCGGTTGGCTGCTGTTTGGAGCTGCCCCCAGCATCCCTGCACCCATAGCCTGGGACAGGTGTATGGTTATGGGCCTGGCTGGGGACGGGGGTGTTGCCAAGGAGTGGGGATGCTGAGAATGGGCCCATGCTGGGCTGCAGCAGGGGAGGGATGCCTCCAGGACTCCCGGGGTCACTGGTGGCATGTGCCCCCTGCTGCCCTGCCCAGTGCCCAGCTCTGGGGATCCCGTAGTGAGTGCAGCAGCCACAGCCCACCTGATGGAACATAGGCCTGAGGGTCACTATTGGAGGTGGGGCCAGTGTGTGGCTCCCGTGTGACTCTCAGCCCAGGTGCAGCCCAGCAAGCATTAGCATGTGGAGAGGGTGCGGCCGAGATGGGGGTTAGTGAGTAGAGCATACTGTGGGGTCTCTCCTGTAGAGCTGGAGTGATTGGTCAGGTGGGTAGTTTGGAGAGACTCCAGCTGAGTGGTTTGCGGGCTGCAGGGTTAACTTGGCACTCGAGTAGGAGGGTTCTGTATTTGTCCAGGCAAGAGAGGATGTGTCTTGGGCCAGAGTTAGGACAGAAGAGGCGAGAGGGTAGAAGAGGTGCTGGGGCAGAGGGGGCAAGGTGGGGCGTGGGGGCTTCCTAAGGAAGGGCCAGGTGTGGGCAGGTGTGAATGTGCTCCTGTGCATACATGCATACACATCGTGTGTGCATGTGCACGGACGTGTGTGTGATTTGGCATGCATGCACACATATAAGCAGGCATGCAGGCAGGGCAAGAGTGTGAGCATATGTGCATGCATGCACAGGAATGTGTTTGTAGACACTGTGAGTATGTGCATGGCTGTGAGTGTGCACACGTGTGGGTGAGTGCACGTGTGTGAACACCTGTGATGTCTGTACAGTCACCCCGGGAGGATGATGGGCACTGGGCTGGAGACTTGAGTTCAGGGAGCCTTGAGTGAGGGGGGTGGTGGCATTCCCAAGGCGGAGCTGAGAGGGGGCTGCTGGGCTGGGGAGGGGAGGGCCCAGGGGGAGGCCTTCCTCTAGCATCCTCTCCCAGGGTCTTTAGTGTGTGGGGCACCAGGACTGGGTCTGTCTCCTTGCGGCCTCTGTCCCTGGTGCAGTAATGACTGCTGAATGGTGGCCCTTGGGGTCAAGGGCAGCCCTGGAGCCCTTGCCATAGACACTGAGCTGAGCGGGGCTGCTACCCCACATTATGTAGGGCCCAGCCCCTCCCCTCCGGAGCCGAGTACCCCCAGACCCTGTCCTCTCAGAAGGGTCATGGTGCTTACTCACAGGAGCCTGTGTTTCTGCCTGTGTGGGGAACACTGAGGCCTAGAGGGGTGGACACAGATGCCTGTGGCCTCCAGCTTAGATGCAGGACCCCCAGGTTCAAACACTTCCCTCCAGCCCCAGCCTATAGTGAGTGGGTGCAGGGCTGGAGGATGCAGCTCAGAGAGCAGGGTGCAGGCTTCCTGGGTGGGCTGAATGCCAAGTGGGAGCCGAGCAGGGCCGCAGGGCCACAGGAGGGCTGCTGGCAGGACAGTTTCACATGCCAGCCCTGGTCAAGGTGGCAGTTGTTCCCAGACCTGGGGGTGCGTGTGTCAAGCAGGAACAGCACACACAGAGTTCACCTGGGGAGAGGGCCTTGGACAGCAGGAAGAGGACCTGGCAGTGGGGACAAGAGTGAGGGAGAAGAAAAAGACCGCAGGGCCTGGGCAGCCCTGTCATGGGGCCGGCTTTGAATCTCACTTGTTTATTTCTCATTGAGGTGAACGTCACGTAACATAAGATTCACCATCTGAAAGTGAACGGTTCCTAGCATTCAGTGCATTCGCAGTATTATGCAGGCATCAGAGTTGTCTAGTTCCAGAACATTCTCATCATCAAAAGGAGCCCTTGTCCCCATTAGCAGTCACTCCCCTCCTCCTCCCCAGTCCCTGGCAGTTACTCGTCTCTTCCTGTCTCGATGGACTTGCCTGCTCTGAGCATTTCAGATCCATGGAAGCTCCCGCTGTGTGGCCTTTTGTATCTGGCTGCTCTCACTCAGTGTCACGTGTCTAGGTTCATCCACGTTGTAGCCTGGGTAAGTGCTTCCTTCCTTTTTTTTTTTTCCTTTTGAGACAGGGTCTCACTCTGTCACCCAGGCTGGAGTGCAATGGCGCAATCACAGCTCACTGCAGCCTCCACCTCCTGGGCTCTAGCCATCCTTCCCACCTCAGCCTCCCCACTAGCTGAGACTATAAGTGTGCACCACCACGCATGCTCGGCTAATTTTTGTATTTTTATTAGAGACAGGGTTTTATCATGTTGGCCAGGTTGTTCTTGAACTCTTGGCCTCAAGTGATCTTCCCGCCTCTACCTCCCAAAGTGCTGGGATTGCAGATGTGAGCTGCCGCGCCCGGCCTTCATTCCTTTTTATGGCTGAAACCGATTCCACTCTATGGACGCACCACAGTCTTACTCATTCATCCGTTGGCGCACACCTTTTGGCTATTGTCAGTCGTGCTGGTACACACACACTCATGTACAGGTGTTTGGATGGGCGATTGTCTTCATTTCATCGGGGCATCCACCCAGGAGCAGGATTCATGGTTATACGGCAGCTCAGCATGTCACTTGTTGAGGAACCGTCACACAGATTGGGGGTTTATTTTAAATAGGATGGAAACCTACTGGTGTGTTTAAAACAGGAGCATGACACAGTTTGAACTGAATTAATAAAGAGGAGAAAATGAAGGAGTCTCGGTGGTGACTTCAGAGGTAGCAGGAGGCCTGGCAGGAGATCATGCCGTAGTCTGGTGAGGAGGGCTGGGACCGGGGAGGGAGAGCTGCTGGGAAGCGATCATGGGAGTGATGAGGGGGTCAGAGGAAAGGGGTGCCTCCAGCCTCTGTCCCTGCTTCTTCTCCCCTGGTGGGCACAGCTGGTGACCCCTCCTCTGGGCCTCGTCCTTCCCTGCATCATGTGTGTCCGCTGGGCGGCCCGAGTGTGGTATCCTGCCCCGCCGGCCCAGAATGTGGCCTGAAGATGGTGAGACAGGCAAGGGCCAACCCCACCAGCTCCCCAGGGCCTGGAACAGGTGCCACCCAGAGCCCGGCCAGGAATTCGGAGGCCTGGGTGAAGCCTTTGGGACGGGGCCATGAAGGCGCTCCAGGGGTACCAGGTGGGCCGTGGCAGGCCCAGGATCTGGCCTCCCAAATCACAAAATGACTTTTGGTGTTATGTAACTCCATAGTCAAGCTATGTCTAAAAAATGGAGCATAAAAGCTATTTTGGGCCCATGGTAATGAGGGCATCTCGCCTTTGTCTTAGCCATCCTGGGGGAGGCAGCGTCGAAAGAGCTGCTCGGAGAGGCGCGTCCGGCCCAGACCCCAAGCAAGCCCTGTGTCAGCAGGCAGATGCCGTTTTCAAAAATCATTTGTTCCGCCTCGACTGGAGGTGGCTCCTGGCAGATCGCCCCGCAGTGCTCAGAATCCCAGAGGCCTGCGGGTGGCTGACCCCGGGCGAGCAGGGCCGGGCCTCCTCCGCTGCGTCTGGGATCTGACTTCCTTGAGGTTAGATCTGGCACCTGTCAGAAACCAGGCCTGACATTTTCAAGACGGGCACAGACTGGCTCCGGGGAGGCCCCAGGCACGGCCACGTGGGTGGTGTCGGCATCAAGCTCCTTGCCCAGGACCGAGGGGCTGCTCTCGGGGAAGCAGACCATGTTTCAAGTGGCCGGCGTTCCCCCGCAGTGGTTCACATTATTCAATTGGTGATAAGATTTAAAATTAAACTGCAAAGGATCTGTTCCCCCAGCTACAAATAGAGACATGTGTTTGCACATTCCAGAAGCCGAGTGCACACCGAGAGGTGTGTTTTGAGTCAAGGTGGAGAAAAAGTGGTTTTTTTTTTTTTTGAGATGGAATCTCACTGTGTCTCCCAGGCTGAAGTGTAGTGGTGTGATCTGGGCTCATTGTAGCCTCCACTTCCTGGGTTCAAGTGATTCTCCTGCCTCAGCCTCCCGAGTAGCTGGGATTACAAGTGTACACTCGCATGCCTGGCTAATTTTTATATTTTTTAGTAGAGACGAGGTTTTGCCATGTTGGCCAGGCTGGTCTCGAACTCCTGCCCTTAAGAGATCCACCCACCTCAGCCTCCCAAAGTGCTGGGATTGCAGGCGTGAGCCATTGTGCCTGGCTGAATTTTGGAATTCTCTCTCTCTGCCCACGTACACTATGTGCCCACATGCATGGGGCCTCAGTGGTGCCTTTGTTTCCTGTTTCTGCTGTGACAAGTGACCACAAACTGGGTGTCTTAAAACAATAGGAATGTATTCAGTGCAGGTGTTGGCAGGGTTCGTGCCTGTAGAAGGCACTAGGGGAGGACCTTCCTGCCTCCTCCAGCTTCTGGTGGCTCCAGGCACTCTGCATGGCTCCAGTCTTTGCCTTCACTGTCGTGTGGTCATCTTCTCTCACTGTGTCTGTCTCTGAGTCTCTTCTCATCTTCTGAGAATACCAGTCATTAGATTTAGGGCATATCCTACTCCAGTTCAACCTTTCCTTTTTTTTTTTTTTTTTTTTTTTTTTTTTGAGATAAGGTCTCGCTGTGTTGCCCAGGCTGGAGTGCAGAGGCACAATCATAGCTCACTGCAACCTCTGCCTCCTGGGCTCAAGTGATCCTCCCACCTCAGCCTCCCAAGTAGCTGGGACTACAGGTGTGATCCACCACACCCAGCTAATTTTTTTATTTTTAGTAGAGACAGCGTCTTGCTATGTTGCCCAGGCTGGTTTCAATCTCCTGAGCTTAAGTGATCCACCTGCCTCGGCCTCCCAAAGTGCTGGGATTACTGAAATGAGCTACTGCGCCTGGCCTCGACCTTGTCTTAACTGATGACATCTGCAAAGACTCTCTCTCCAAATATGGTCTCATTCACAGATAGCGGGGTTAGGACATGGCTACGTGTTTCTGAGAGACACAGGCAACCCACAGCGGACCTTCTGCCGGGTCCATCATCACTGGCCCTTACCAAAGTCCCCCAGTCTCCTCTGCGTCTACCCAGGAGGTGTCGTGACGTACTCCACCCCATGATCCAGCGCATGGGAGTGCCCAGGTCATGGTGCCACCAGAGTCTCAGCAGAGGCCGGGGTCTCCCCTGATTCACCAGGGGCTGTGGGTTTTGGGGACATGCGCCAGAGACCCCCACACCCATGCATCCGCTTACTCAGTCCCATTCAAGATTGATCCCTACCCCCCGCCATCATGCCAGGGAGGACTTGCAACCCTGGGTCGGAAATGAGAAAACACACCGGAGTTAGCAGCTTGTCCAGGGCCCCTTTCCTGGGGAGAGGAGGCCTGGGGTGTGGGTGCAGGCCATGGGCGTGCCAGGTGCTTCCCAGCCGGCTTCACGGAGACGCTGGTGGAATAGATTGGAGCAGGTACACCAGACATCTGCGCCCGTGGCCTAAGTCCTAGAACCTGTGACTGTGGCCTTATGTGGAAAAAGGGTCTTTGAGAGTGTGACGTAGTTAAAGACCTTGAGATGAGATCATCTTGCCTTGAGGATCTGCCCAGAATCCAGTGACCGGTGTCCTTACTTAAAGAGAAGGCGCAGGCACACAGCTAGAAGGTCACATGGTGAAGGAGGCAGAGGTCAGAGTGATGTGGCCACAAGCCAAGAAGACCAAGGACTGCTGGTGCTGCCAGTTTTTTACAGGACGTGACGTTCACGTAACATAAAATTAAGCATTTTAAAGTATGCTGTTCCGTGGCACGTGGCACACTCACCATGCTGCACAACCTTCTCTGTCTGTGTCCAGAACATTCCCATCTCCCTAGAGGGAGGCTTTGTTCCTGGAGGCAGTCACTCCCCTTTTCCACCCCTAGCCCCTGGCAACCACTAATCCATCCCTGTGGCTTTGCCTGTCCTGGATGTTTCATATTGATGCAAATCTCACACCATGTGGCCCATTGTGCCTGGCTCCTGTCACTCGGCATCATGTTTTCAAGGTTTTCATCCATACTGTAGCATGGATCAATCCTACACTCTTTTTTTTTTTTTTTTTTGAGACAGGGTCTTGTTCTATCGCCTAGGCTGCATTGGAGTGGTGCGATCTCGGCGCACTGCAAGCTCCGCCTCCTGGATTCAAGCCCTTCTCCTGCCTCAGCCTCCCAAGTAGCTGGGATTATAGGCATGGACCACCATGCCTGGCTAATTTTTATATTTTTTGGTAGAGACAGAGTTTCATCATGTTGGCCAGGCTGGTCTCGAACTCCTGACCTCAAGTGATCTGCCCGCCTCAGCCTCCCAAAGTGCTGGGATTACAGGCCTGAGCCACTGTCATTGCCCGGCCTACAGTCATATTTTCTTGTACGGACAGACCACATTTTGTTTATCCATGTATTTGCTGGGTTGTGTCTTGCGGGTGTTGTTAACCGTCCACCTGCAGTTTGTAAGTTTGTGGACATCTCATCTCCAGTCTCCCCATGCGGAGAGACGGAGACCTGTTTCCTCCCGTCTGCCTAAGCATCCTTGTTTCTGAAGACAGCTCTCAGGAAGTAGCAGGAAGTGAGGAAGGGATGAAGGGTGGGTGTCTGCACCACAGCCCAAGCTGCAGAGCCATGTGGCATCTCCATGCTGTGGCTTAAAGTGTTGGAAGTTGGGCTGGGCGCGGTGGCTCACGCCTGTAATCCCAGCACTTTGGGAGGCCGAGGCGGTCTGATCATGAGGTTAAGAGATCGAGACCATCCTGGCCAACATGGTGAAACCCTGTCTCTACTAAAAATAGAAAAATTAGGTGAGCATGGTGGCTCGCACCTGTAGTCCCAGCTACTCAGGAGGCTGAGGCAGGAGAATGGCTTGAACCCGGGTGGCAGAGGCTGCAGTTAGCTGAGATCATGCCACTGCACTGCAGCCTGGTGACAGAGCAAGACTCCGTCTTAAAAAAAAAGTGTTGGAAATTTGTGGCCAAGACAGATTCATGGGGGACCCCACGACCAGGATGGGTTTCCTAATGGTGAGCTTGCATCGCATTGGAGAAAGGACCTCAGAGAGAACTCTGGAGGATGGGGGGCATCTGGTTGGTATTTCTGCCTAATTGCCATTTGTTTGGGGACTGGAGAGGGAGCCTTAGGGAGCCATGTGTTTCGATGTGGTCAGAGGGCCTGTGGGCAACAGGGTGGTGGCCCCGCGGGGACACTGGTCCCAGATGAAGTGAGACAGCCCCTACGTCGACCCACCTTGCCACCTGTGCCAGGTCTACGGCAGCCTCATCAGTGTGGGGCACATAGTACATGCCACCATCCTCCCAGCTGTCCTATGCACTCGGAGCCCCCAGGAGGGTGGACACACATTGGCATGTTGATGGCAATGCCATTCCACTGTCACCCCGGGCAGAAGCAGACACCTTATACTGCACTTATAAGATACGTGAAACCTCCCCACACAAAACAGAGCATCCCACATACGTGGTCATGCACATTGAGAGAGCGACACCCTGAGCTGAGGGCTTGTCTCCTGGGCTCCAGGTGGGGACTAGCAGGGCGGACAGGCTCCTCGGCAGTATCTGCAGGGATCCCTTGTCTCTTCTGCAGATGGCGAGGCCCCAGAAGGGAGCAGTGACAGCTGATCAGTCTGTGGGGTGGTGTGTGTGGGTGCGTGGGGTGTTCTCTGCACTCGATGGGATTCAATTTCAATTTCATCTGAAAAGAGAGAGGTAATGGGTTGTTGCTGTGCGTGGGGGGATTCTGCGATGAGCCGGCTCTAGGTTCGAGGGACCTGGGGTGTTCGGGGTCTCAGCCCTGCCCTGGAAGAGGAGATGGCAGCACCTGTTGGGACTTGGGGGTCATGTGTGAGTTTCTGGTGGCTGCTGTAATATAGTAAAGTCCTACAGCTGGGCCGCTTAGAACAAGAATGTCTTCTCTCACCATTCTAGAGGCCGGAAGTCTGAAATCCAGGTATTGGCAGGGCCGAGCTCCCTCCGGAGGCTCTGCGGGGGAATCTTTCCTGCCTCTTCCAGTTTCCAGTGGCCCCGCCGTTCTTGACTTGTGGCCATATCACTCCAACCCCGGCCGTCCCACTCTGCGTCTGCATCTCCTCTTCTGTCTCTTAAAAGGCCAGCGATCACAGTCACCTGATGCAGGGTCCTTGTGGCTAGTCCAGGATGATTTCTTCATCCCAAGATCCTTCTCTTAATTATGTCTGCAAAGACTCTTTTTTCAAATAAGGTCAGACTCTCAGGTTCCAGGGATGAGGATGTGGACGTACCTGAGCTGACACACGTCGAGCGCTCGGGATCTGCCTGTCACCCTCCTGGTTGCCTTGGTGGTTCCCTAAGGCCTCTGACCCTGTCACCTCCTGCCCACCTCCCTGGGCGCACTGGCCCCACTCGGGAGCATTCCTACTGGTCTGTTCCTTAGATCTGCCTGGAGCTGTGGAGGTCCCCTTTGTCCTCAGTACGCCCAGGAGACCCCTGTATGCCTCCCCTCGGGGAGCTCCGTGTTTTTTCTTTTTAACGCTCTAGGCCAGGATCTCTGTGTGAGACTCCGTCGCTCCCCAGTGCCCCATGGCAGTGCTGAGGGGAGGCCTCCTGTGACCTCTGACCTCTGCAGGCCTCTGCACCTCCAGCCCCTTCTCTCCCCCTTGCAGGCCTGAGAGCTTCTCGCTCGGTTGTCCCTCCCTGCAGTCCCTGACCAGCTCCCAGAATCCTTGCGCTCTGTCATCGCTTGGTTTCTGGATTCCCACCTGTGTCTATTCTGGAGAGGAGGAGTGGGAGTGTTTAGTCCCCACCTAGAGTCTAGGAGGCCTTGGCCAACCTCCTGGAGCTCAGAGGTTGGACAGCCCAGCCGGCTGTCCCCACACACACAAGAACGTGTGAGTGCCAGGCCTGTGGCCGTGCATGCTCACAGGAGCTCCAGGCTGCCGGCTGGACCCGGCTTGGCCACTTGCATCCCTGGGGAGGCCCGCCCTGGCCTGGCCGTCCCCACACACACAAGAAGGTGTGAGTGCCAGGCCTGTGGCCGTGGGTGCTCACAGGGGCTCCAGGCTGCCAGCTGGACCCGGCTTGGCCACTTGCATCCCTGAGGAGGCCCGCCCTGGCCTGGCCATTCTCAGTGTCAGCCACTCCACCTTCTTCCTGAGCCTCCCACCTCCCTGGCCTGGGTCAGGGGCTTCTCTCTCCTCCCCGGAGTCGAATTCTGTCTTGCTCACGTGGCTTAGGTGTTCCGCCACCTTCCCCCGACACGGCCTGTGTGTCTTCCTCTCCTGGCTTGTGGGGTCTTCCTCCGCCCTCCCATGTTCTGGAGAATTCCTCTCTCCCCGTGTGTGGTGCTTCCGGGGCTGCCGGTCACCGTGGCCCCTCCTGCTGCCCAGAGCCCACTGGGGACATCCCAGGGATGGGGGCCACCCAGCCTCAGCGCAGGTCCACCTCTGCCCCCGCAATCTGCGGTAGAGATGTTCTAGAAAGTGCTGCCTCCCGACTCATGGACTGTGCCCTCAGTCTTCTCCGGAGTTGAGGCCAAGCCCTGGAACAGGCTCCAGCCCCTTGCTCTCCCAGCTGGTGATGCAGGAACATCTTTGCGCATAAATCTGCGTTCTGGACGATTTCCCTCAGGAGAGCTTCCCAGAAGTGGGATTACTGGGTCAGAGGGCAGGAACGTTGCTCAGGCGCTTGGCGGACGCTGCCAAATGGCTCGGCCGGCACTCCCAGCCACCTGCCTCTCGGAGCCCCACGCATTTCCAGCACCGCTGACGTAGCCTCGCTTTACCCCTTGGTCCCCAGGTGACAGTGGAGGAGGCCCAGGCTGGGGTGGGGAGCTGGGTGCTGGAGGGGAGCCCTCAGGCGGTCGGCTGCAAGGGTGAGGCAAGAGCCGTGGGCATCTGCTTCCCTGGGATGGTTCTTAGTGTGGGGCTGGAGGAGATGTGGGGTTTGGTGACTGTAGAGGGTTGAACTGTGTCCCCTGAAAAGTTTATGTTCATCCAGAATCTGAGTGAGCTTGTTTGGAAACAGGTCTTTACAGATGGAATGAAGTCATGATGAGGTCATTATGGAATAGGGTGGGCCCTAAGTCCAGCGACTGGTGTCCTTCTAAAGAAGGCAAAACAGGCCAGGCACGGTGACTCATCCCTGTAATCCCAGCACTTTGGGAGCCCAAGGTGGGAGGATCACTTGAGGCCAAGAGTCCAGGTCTAGCCTGGGCAACATAGCCAGACCCGGTCTCTGCCAAAAATTGAAAAATAATCAGTCAGGCGTGGTGGCGTGTGCCCGTAGCCCCAACTACTCAGGAGGCTGGGGCAGGAGGATCGCTTGAACCCAGGTGTTCGAGGCCACCATGAGCTATGATTGTGCCGCTGCACGCCAGCCTGGGTGACACAGTGAGACCAAACAAGGTGACACATTGAGAAACAAACAAGGCAAAACAGGCACAAGGACACAAGCAGACGGAAGCAAAGAGTTAGGTGATAGGTCTGTAAGTCAAGAGGCGCAAGGCCGCCTGCAGCCGCCGCAGCTGGGAGAGAGGCCACCTTGCTTTTTATTTTATTTTTATTTTTTGACACAGAGTCTCGCTCTGTTGCCCAGGCTGAAGTGCAGTGGTGCGATCTTGGCTCACTACTGCCTCTGCCTCCCGGGTTCAGGCAATTCTCCTGCCTCAGCCTCCCGAGTAGCTGGGATTACAGGCATGCACCACCATGCTCAGCTAATTTTCTTTTGTATTTTTAGTAGAGATGGGGTTTCACCATGTTGGCCAGGCTGGTCTCGAATTCCTGACCTCAGGTGATCCACCCATCTCGGCGCCCCAAAGTGCTGGGGTTGCAGGTGTGAGCCACTGCACCCAGCCTCCACCTTGCTTTCACAGCCTCCAGAGCTGCACGCGGACACGCCTCTGTTGTGTCAGCCACCTGGTTTGTGGTCATTTGTTACGGCAGCCCCAGGAGACTGAATCATGCCCAAGGGTTGAGGGTGGACTAAGGGGGACTCTGGAGTCAGGACAAGTGCCCCCTCCCCTGGTGTCCTGGCGTTGCCGGTGAGGTTGCCCAGAGGTTGGGGGAGTGTCCCATCCTGTCCCATTTCTGCCTTTCCTGCCCTCTCTTTTGTTACTAGGGGAAGAACTGTACATTAGCCTCGTTTGAACTTGATTCGCAGGCCTCTTCAGCTTCAGCCACTGCCCGGGATACATTGTGAATAAGCAAAACCGGGACAGAGACACAGCCTCCAATGGGCTTGTGCGTAAAAGTATCAGAGGTGTCTATTTCATTCGTTCCTGAAACCAAGTCACTTGAAAAAGCAGTCGTAACATCACAGAATAGCTCAGGAGAACTTCTCCATGCCTTATCTTCTTTTTTGTCTTGAGACGGAGTTTCACTCTTGTTGTCCAGGATGAAGTGCAATGGTGCGACCTCGGCTCCCTGCAACCTCCACCTCCTGGTTTCAAGCGATTCTCCTGCCTCAGCCTCCGGAGTAGCTGGGATTACAGACATGCGCCACCACGTCTGGCTAATTTTGTATTTTTAGTAGAGATGGGGTTTCACCATGTTGACCAGGCTGGTCTTGAACTCTTGACCTCAGGTGATCTGTCTACCTTGGCCTCCCAGAGTGCTGGGATTACAGGCGTGAGCCCCCTTTTTTTTTTTTTTTTTTTTTGAGATGGCGTGTCACTCTGTCGCCCAGGCTGGAGTGCAGTGGTGCGATCTTGGCTCACTGCAGCCTCTGTCTCCCCAGTGCAAGTGATTCTCCTGCCTCAGCTTCCCGAGTAGCTGGGACCACAGGCACCTGCCATCACACCCGGCTAATTTTTGTAATTTTAGTAGAGAGTAGAGACGGGGTTTCACCATGTTGGCCAGGCTGGTCTCGAATTCCTGTCCTCAGGTGATCCGCCCTCCTTGGCCTCCCAGAGTGCTGGGATTACAGGCGTGAGCCACTGCTCCTGCCCACCTTATCTTCTTTAGAAGCTGGTTCAGGCTGGGTGCGGTGGCTCACACCTGTAATCCAGCACTGGGAGGCTGATGCAGGAGAACTGTTGGAGCCCAGGAGTTGGAGACCAGCCTGGGCAACATAGGGAGACCCCGTCTCCACTAAAAATCAACTAGCGGAGCGTGCTGGCCTGCCCCTGTGGTCCCAGCTACTTGGGAGGTTGAGGTGGGAGGATCGCTTGAGCCTGGAAGGTTGAGGCTGCAGTGAGCCATGATTGCGCCACTGCACTCCAGCCTGGGTGACAGAGCAAGACCCCATCTCTAAAATAAAAAGAAGTTCATGTTCATTTGCTTGGAAGCCCCTTTAGCTCTCAGCCCTGCAGCTCTCTGGCCTTCCCCAGAGGTGGTGTCCACACTCCTGATCTTCCTGCTCGCCCCGCTGGAGCCTGTGGTAGATTCCTTGGGTCGCAGGTGAAGCTGGGAGCTGTGACTCTTACCTGGCCCTTGGTGATTATGGCAGGGTCATGTACTGGGTGCCAGGGTCTGCCACATCCTGCCCAAGGGCCACTGCCCAGCAGCAAGTGCACTCAGCCATGCAGCTTCCCACACAGATTGTGGTAGATGGTGCTGGGTGCCAGACATCCTGTGCCTGTATCCTGTCCAAGACCAGCCGCGGCCTCCACTCCGCTCCTGGGAAGGTGGCCTGCGCCTCCAGCTGGCCCTGCTGGTGGCATTGGTGGGGATGGGCTCCTCCAAGGGCCTCAGCGGCCCTTACGAGGTAAGGGCTTTGTGCTGTTGGTGGACCCCATGAAGCACGTCGTCAGCTCCTCACTCGGGGCCCCTCCTGCCTCCCCTGGATCTGCTGGGGCATGTCCCGGGCAGGAGGCACCTAGTGAACACTGAACCCCCAACTTCATGCACTACCTGGTGCAGCCCCTTGCCTTCGGGGTGGAGCTGGGGAGACACCCACGGGGCTCTCTGAAGAGGCGTGTCTTTGGGATGGGCCCTTCTCCCCATGTACTGTGGCTCTCCTACTCCCCACAGGCCTGCCGTGGGGTCACTGGCTGGGTGTTCACCACACCCTGTTCTGCCTTCAGCTGCCTTCCCCATCCCTCTGCAGTGACCACCATGAGAGCTGGCCTGGGCTGTCCTGGCTCCCTGCATCGGCCTCCACTCCTACCCTTGCCGTTCCTGCGCGACCTGCTGCCTGCCTCATCCTTCACCCCGGAGGGTTTCTGTCAGCACTCCTCCCAGCTCCCTAGTCCCGGATCCCTGTCCCCTCCTGGCCCTTATTGACCCTTCTCTACAGCTGATGGCGTGCCCCTTGGTCCCCCTACTCCTGGGGACCAGCCCAGAGGCTGCCAGTGGCCCCTGTGGCCATCTCCTCCTGGTGTGGCCCCAGCCGTGGCCTTAGCTGAGTCCCATGTCCAGAGGGAGCTTGGAGAGGGAAGGGCTTGTCCCAGGTCCTCCACAATTCCAGGCCTGGGTTGGTTGGTTTGTTTTAAAGAGACAGTGTCTCGCCCTGTCACCCAGGTTGGAGTGCAGTGAGTGGTGCTATCTTGGCTCACGGCAGCCTCGACCTCCTGGGCTCAAGCAGTCCACCTGCCTCTGCCTCCCGTGTTGCTGGGACTTCAAGTGTGCGCTGCCGTGCTCAGTCTGGGTTCATTTTCTGAGGTGGCCGTAGCAAAGCATCACAAATCAGGTGGCCTAAAACAACCGAAATGTATTGTCTCAGCTCCGGAGGCCTGAAATCTAAGATCAAGGATTCAGTGGGGCTGGTCCCTCTCCTGAGGCCGTGAGGGAGGGCGGGTCTCAGACCCCTTGCCGGCTCCTGGTGGCCCCTGCGACCCTCCGCAGGCCCTTGGCCTGTAGACGCGGCACCCCAATCTCTGCGTCTGTTGCCGTTTGGCCCACTTTCCTCAGTGTCTCTGTGTCCTCCCCTCTCATGGGGGCACCAGTCAGTGGGTGCAGGGACCTACCTAATTCCAGGATGATCTCATTTCAAGATCCCGCACTAATTACATCTGCAGAAACTCTATTTTCAAATAAGGTCACATTCTGAGGTTCTGGTGGACGTGTCTTGCGGGGGCCATGAGTCTGTCTAGGATAGGACACTGGGCTGAATCATCCCGGGCCAGCTGGCCTTGAACTCTGGGCCGCTCCTGCTACCTGGCACCACCTCCAGGTGGATGGCAGGTCCCCCAACAGCCCCCATGTGTCCCCAGCCTGTGAACCCCACTGAGCAGGCACATTGCTTACCTTCGGGAGACTCATTCCAGAAATACCGCCCACAGCTTCCTGCTTGTCATGTCCTGGCTGCCCGGCTGCGCCACTGCCCCGGGGAGGGACAGGCAGCCCTGGTAACCCCTGTATCACAGACACTTGACCCTTCAGGACTGGGGCACACCAAAGCCTGGCCCGGGGTCCACCTCTCCCCACCCACCCTGCACCGCAGGGGCTCTGCAGGGAGCGTCCCGGGCTCCGTGGGCTTTGCTGAGCTTTGGCTGCCTGTGGTTGCTCCCTGTGACTTGGGATATGGGGCCATTCTGGGCTGCCCAGTTGCAGATGCACCCATCTATGGACAGTTCGCAGGGGTGGTGCTGGGCCCCTGCGGGCAGGGCATGTTGGCCTCTGGACAGACACATGCAGGCGGCCTATCTGTAAGCAGGGGCTGCAGACTGAATTGTCTCCCCCAAACTCAGACGTTGAAGTCTTCACCCCCAGCGAGGCTGTATTTGGAAGTGGGGCTCTTAGGAGGTGATTAAGGTTAAATCAGGCCATAAGAGGGGTCCTGATCTCTAGGATTGGAGGCCTCATAAGAAGTGGAAGAGAGATCTCTAAGCACACACAGCTCGGAGAGGCCATGTGAGGACTCAGAGGGCGGCCCCCCGTGGGTCAGGAAGGGCCCTGTACCTGGAGCCTGGTCTGGATCCAGCTGGGCCCTGATCTTGGACTTCCAGCCTCCAGAAACCAGAGGAAGACGTGTCTGTCATTTAAGCTGCTTGGTCTCCAGTGTTTTATTATGGCAGCCTGGGCTGCTACGACAGAGGTTATTTTGGATACAGGGGTTGGGAGTCCGGCAGGGCTTCCTGGGGAGGTAGTGCTTAAACTGAGACCCAGATGGATGAATGGGAGCCGCCATGGAAGGTTCCAGACAAGGGCTCGGTGGGTGCAGGGCCCAGTGGCAAAAGGCAGGGGAGGGCCTTGAGCGCCACCAGTGGGGAGCTGGGGTTTGCCTCTGGGGGAAGGAAAAGAGCTCTAAACCTGGGGATACTCCAGAAGCCTTTCAGAATAACAATAGGGGGCCAGGTGTGGTGGCTCACACCTGTAATTCCAGTGCTTTGGGAGGCCAGGCAGGAGGATCACTTGAGGCCAGGAGTTTGAGACCAGCCTGGGCAACATAGCAAGACTCCATGTCTGAAAACAAAAAACTTAACTGAGTGTGGTGGCACACACCTATAGTCCCACCTGCTCAGGAGGCTGAGGCAGGAGGATCATTTGAACCCAGGAGGTTGAGGCTGCAGTGAGTCATGTTCACTGCACTGCATTCCAGCCTGGCCAATGGGGCAAGACCTGCCTCTTAAAAAAAAAAAAGCATGATAAGAGACAGCCCTGCCGGCTGGGGAAAGAGCCTGGATTGAAACTGAGGCCCCTTCTGTCGCCCCTCAGTGCCTCAGTTTACCAGCTTGCAAAATAAGGGTGCAGCTGTCTCCCCCACTTAGGACTGCTGCAAGGCCCCACCCAGGGTGGGCGTTTGGCCAGCTGGCAGGGCTGGAGTCGCCTTTGCAGGGAGGGAGGCCCCTGTGAGCCAGCTGTGTGCACTCAGCCCCCGAGGGACACTTCACACGTCCCAGCCGCCACCTACAAGAGAAACAAAACGTGCTCATGGCGGACCCTCTGTTCAGCTGGGTCTGGAAATTTGGCAGCAGCAACCACGCCTGATGAAAGGCATTCCGAGGCAGCCCTGGTGTTTGTGTATGCGGTTCTGTATTTACACGGTTGGCGGGAGCGAGGAGGCAGCAAGGAGTGTCTGCAGGGCACGGGGGACTCGGCCTGGAATCCATATGCCTGTGATGCCCTCGTCATCTTCATGATCCCTTCCCGAGCTCAGCAGATGTTTACCCAGAAACTCTGGTGGGCCACGCATGCAGCGAGGGGTCAGCTCGGCTCTTCTCGCCAGGCCGTCAGTGAACGTGGGGACCCATGGCGTGAAGGGACTGGGGCAAAAACAGAGCTTACACCCAGAATGAACTCAGAATGGACCAAAAACCTAAATTCAAGAGCTAGAAGTGTACAACTCCTATAGGGAAACAGAGGGGCTGGCCGGGCACAGTGGCTTCTGTCTATAATCCCAGCACTTTGGGAGGCCAAGTGGGGCGGATCACCTGAGGTCAGGAGTTCGAGACCAGCCTGGCCAACATGTGAAACCCTGTCTCTACTAGAAATACAAAAATTAGCTGGGTGTGGTGGTGCGCACTTGTAATCCCAGCTACTAGGGAGCCTGAGGCAGGAGAATTGCTTGAACCTGGCAGGCAGAGGCTACAGTGAGCCGAGATCACATCACCGCACTCCAGCCTGGGCAATAGAGCAAGACTCAAACAAACAAATCAAAACAAAGCAAAACACAGGGACAAATCTTTCTGGCCTCAGATTAGGTGATGAATACTTAGTATGTTAAAGAAGGCACAGACAACAAAAGAGAAATAGATAAGTTGGACTCCATCAAAGTTTAAAATTGTTGTGCTGCAAAAGACACTCTCAAAGTAAAAAGACAACCCATATAGGCATAAAGGAATAAGACTATATTAAAAAAAAAAAAAACAAAAAACAAACTCATAAAACAGAAAAAAATACAACTCGGCCAGATGTGGTAGCTCATGCCTGGGATCCTCGCATTTTGGGAGATTGAAGCAGGAGGATCTCTTGCGCCCAGGAGTTCAAAACCAACCTGGGCAGCATAGCAAGACCCTGTCTCCGCAAAATAAAAATAGAAATAAAATTCACTGGGTGTGGTGGCATTTGCCTGTAGTCCCAGCTAGTCAGGAGGCAGAGGTGAGAGAATCACTTGAACTCAGCAGTTGGAGGCAACTGCAGGGAGCCATGATTGTACCACTGCACTCCAGCCTAGGCCACAGAGTGAGACCCTGTCTCTTTAGAAAACAAACAAACAAAAACCCTGTAAATCATACATTTGCCAAGGGATTCATATTCAGGATATATAAAGAATTTATTACAACTGAACAAGAAGACAACCTAATTTAAAAATAGGCAAAAAAGCCAGGCGTGGTGACTCACTCACGCCTGTAATCCCAGCATTTTGGGAGGCCAAGGCGGGTGGATCACCTGAGAGCAGGAGTTCACTACCATCCTGGACAACATGGTGAAACCCTGTCTCTACTAAAAATACAAAAATTAGCCGAGCATGATGGGATGCACCTGTAATCCCAGCTACTAGGGAGGCGGAAGCAAGAGAATTGCTTGAACCTGGGAGGCGACATTGCAATGAGCCGAGATTGTGCCACTGCACTCCAGCCTGGGCAACAAGAGCGAATCTCTGTCTCAAAAAACAAACAAACAGACAAAAACAGGCACGGTAGCATGTGCCTATAGTTCCAGCTACTCAGGAGGCAGAGGCTGCAGTGAGCTGAGATCACACCACTGCCCTCCAGCCTGGGCGACAGAGCAAGACTCTCTGTCTCAAAAAAACAACAAAAAAAATGGACAAAGGACTTGACATTTTTCCAAAGAGGATATGCAAATTGCCTACAAGCACATACAAAGATGCTTCACATGGCCAGGCATGGTGGCTGACGCCTGTAAACCCAGCACCTTGGGAGGCCAAGGCAGGTGGATCACCTGAGGTCAGGAGTTCGAGACTAGCCTGGCCAACATGTGAAACTCCGTCTCTACTGAAAATACAAAATTAGCCGGGCGTGGTGGCACGTGCCTGTAATCACAGCTAATCGGGAGGCTGAGGCAGGAGGATCGCTTGAACCCGGGAGGTGGAGGTTTCGGTGAGCCAAGATCGCACCATTGCACTTAAGCCTGGGCAATGAGAGCAACTCTCCATCTCAAAAAAAAAAAAAGTGCCTAGAAACTGGCAAATATTGGTGAGGATGTGGAGCACCTGGAACCGGCATACATTGCCATTGGGAACGTAAGATGATGCGGCCGCTGTGGAAAGCATGCTCGTGGTTCCTCAGTGTATAAAACACAGAATTACTATTTGACCCTGCAATTCCAGCCCCAGGTTATACCTGAGAGATTTGAGAGCAGTGACTCAGATACTCGTGGGCTCATGTTACAGCAAAATAGCCACAATAGCTAAAAGGCAGAAAAACAAATTTAGGGTTCATCAACTCTTAAATGAATAAACCAAAATACAGTCAGTTGGTTCATACTACGGAATATGATTAGGCTGTAAAAATGGAGGAGGCACTGACACATGCCACTTACCTGGGTGAGCCTCAAAAATATTATGTTAAGGCGGGCACAGTGGCTCACGCCTGAGATCCCAACACTGTAAGAGGCCAAGGTGAGTGGATCACTTCAGATCAGGAGTTCAAGATCAGCCTGGCCAACATGGTGAAATGAAACCCGTCTCTACTAAAAATACAAAAATTAGGTGGGTGCAGTGGTGCGTGCTTGTAGTCCCAGCTACTCGGGAGACTGAGGCATGAGAATCACTTGAACCCGGTGGGGTGGAGGTTGCAGTGAGTCGAGATCACACCACTGCACTCCAGCCTGGACAATAGGAGTGAGAGTCTGTGTCAAAAAAAAAAAAAAAAAATGCCCAGAAGAGACAAATCCACAGAGACAGGAAGCGGATTAGTGGTTGCCAGGGGCTAGGGGATGGGGAATGGAAAGTGACTGCTAACGGGGACGGGGTTTCTTTCTGGAGTGATTGAAATGTCCTAGAACCAGACAGAGGTGGTGGTTGTGCCGTGTACTAAACACCTCTGAGTCATTCACTTTAAAACAATGGTACCATTTTTTTATGTGCATTTTATTGCAGCTTTTTTGAAAGCATACTTTTTATGTAAAAGATTTTAAAAATGAAGCAGGCCCAGAGAGAACGAGATCATTTTCCCAGTACTCAGCACTGGTTGGAAACCAACGGTGGGCCGGGTGCAGTGGTTCATACCTGTCATCCCAGCACTTTGGGGGCCAAGGCGGGAGGATTGCTTGAGACTAGCTTGGACAACATAGGGAACCCTATCTCTACAGAAAAAAATACATATATAGATGGCCATGGTGGTGCACACCATCACTCTCAGCTACTTAGGAGGCTGAGGCAGGAGGATTGTTTGAGCCTGGGAGGTTGAGCCTGCAGTAAGCCCTGATCATGCCTCTGTACTCCAGCCTGGGCCATGGAGGAAGACCCTGTCGCAAAAAAAAGGAGAGAGAAAGAAAACAGACACGGGGCATCACTCACAGGCCATAGCCTCGCAGCTCCGCACTGTGTTCCCGCACATACAGAGTCTCCAGAGGTGGGCAGTGGTGGCTCCCTGGGGAGGGTCCATCAAGGCTGGCAGCTCCTGCTGCACAGCAGGGGTTCCCCTGGGTCACCGGCCTGTCCTGTTAGCCTGGGACCCGGTGCCTGGTTGTGGGAGGAGGTGGGCAGCAGCTGCCAGGTTTCCTGTGTACCCTGCAGCCATTACCTAGCCCTGGCCTCCAGGAGAATGAATCGGTCAGGGGATGCCAGGCATGCATCGCTCACCCCTATGGCAAGGCGTCTGGGCATAAAATCCTCTCGCGCAACACGCACAGGTGATGGGCGATGTGCATCTGTGCAAAATGTGTGAGATCGGGGGCTCTTTGCTGGGCCCTTGGAGGAGCATGGGAGAGATTTGTGGGTCATACACAGGAAGTTCTGTGTCCACAAGTCAGGGAGCAGACGCCTCTGCCGTAGCCTCGGACATCATTCAGGGAGCTCTGAGGGTGCCCGGTAGAAACTTTGACGCCCCAGGGCTGGGCAGGGGCCTGAGGGCTCTCATCCCTGTCTCCCCTTTCACCTGGCATCGGCCCCTTCTGGCACCGGGGATGCCATCCCTGCTGGCGCATCTGGTAAAAAGCCAGCCTGGAGGGTGTTCACCGCCTTTGTTCTGCTTGATCCAGGGCGGTGACAAGGGGCGGTCCCCAGGGAGCAGGGATCCTGAGTGTGGCGCTGGATTGAGGCACACGCCAGCTCCTGCAGGCCTCATTTTGAAGCCGAGGTCTCGACTGCAGGGAGCAGATGGCGCATCCCCCGGGAGTGCTGGGGCGGGGGCGGTGACAGGGCTGTGGGGCCGGCTTTGCCGTGGGCCTGGGCAGCATGGGCAGGTGAGGCCTCATGGTGGAGGCCTGGAGCCCTTGGCGGGAGAGTTGTGCTCTGGCTGTTGATGCTAAATGGCTCTAGAAGCTTCCGTTCCCTCGGTGGCTATATTTCACCACTGAGGGCCTGTCTCAGACCCCGTGTGCTCCCAGTCCCGGGCCTCTGCACCTGCTGTTCCCTCCTCCCCGGCAAGCCTGCCCCGTGCTGTGTCTCTGTCAGTCCACGGCCAGCACAGTGGCCCAGGCTGAAGCTCCCGCAGTTACCACTTGCCCCCAGGATCTAATGCTTGCCGCCTGCTCCGGGCTGTGGGCTCGTTTGAGCAGTGCCTGTCTGGCCGGCCGGCCAGCTGGCCGCCACATCCACTGAACCCAGAACTGTGCCCAGTGCTGGGCAGACCCTCGCCTTGAGTCTGGGAGGGGAGGTGGGGACACTGCTGTGGCAGCCATCGGGGGCTGACAGCCAGATTGGCTCAGCCGGGTAGGTGCCTAGCCTTGCTTGGTTCTCAGCTGTTGGCCCAGCCGGGCTTCGAGCCAGCAGCAGGGGTTCCAGCCAACGTGGACTCGGGAGGATGAAGGCTCCTGCCCTGTGGGGATGTCCTTCAAGTTGCCACACATCCCTGCCTGTGGCTGCTGGGACGCTTGGAGAGCCCTCCAAGGGCCCAGGCCTCCTTCCCCATTCCAGGGTCCATCTGCCCTCATCAGCTTTCCCAGAACTCCATCTTTTTTTTTTTTTTTGAAATGAAGTTTCACTCTTGTTGCCCAGCCTGGAGTGCAATGGCACAATGTTGGCTCACCACAACCTCCGCCTCCCGGGTTTAAGCAATTCTTCTGCCTCAGCCTCCCAGGTAGCTGGGATTACAGGCGTGCGCCACCACGCCTGGATAGTTTTTTTTTTTTTTCTTTTAGTGGAGACAGGGTTTCTCCATGTTGGTCAGGCTGGTCTCCAACTCCCAACCTCAGGTGATCCACCTGCCTTGGCCTCCCAAAGTGCTGGGATTACAGGCATGGGCCACAATGCCCAGCCAGAACTCCATCCTGGGGAGCCCTGAGTTATGGGGCTGCAGGATCATGGTCAGCTCCCAGGATCCAGGTGCATGCTGTGTGTGCGCTGGGCTGGAGGAAGCGTTCACTTCTCACCTTCCTCTTGTAGGCCCATGCCCCAGACTGAGGGGCGTGCGGCCTCTGCACTCAGGCAGTCTCTGTTCTTTCTTGAGCCCCGGTTTCCCCGTCTGGACTGTCTCGAGACCCTGCCTGGGAGTTCGGGAGCCTGTTGGTGGGTAGCTCCCGCCGAGGGCTCATCCTTGCCTAGGTGCCCAGTTTGCCTTGGGCGCTGAGCTGCACTGTCTTGTCAGGCCCGAGGGGGCAACAGCCTGACGGGAGGAGACAGACAGGCCTCAGCCATGCAGAGGGCGGCCCCTTGGGGGAGGCTCAGTGCTTGGCAGCGGGGGACCCAGGGGGAAGAGCCTTCCGGTGCAGGCAGTGCCCATGCAAAGGCCCTGAGGTAGCAACTGGTGGCTCCGGGAGGAAGCCTGTGAGCTGGAGCCTAGTGGTGAGGGAGAGTGGGGGTCAGACTTTGAGGCCTAGAGGTGGGGGGAAGGAACTCAGTTCTGCTTGGTGCAGACAGCACCTCCCCCCCTGGCCCCCCACACGTGCCACAGCTTTGCAGGACCGAGCTTAGCCATCAGCCCGCCTGCTCCCCTCAATCTCATTAGAAGGTTGGCTGGTTGCCATGGCAGTTGCTTCCTGGCCTGACCAAGGCTGGCCCCATCTGCAGAGCGAGCCCAGGAAGGGCCAGCAGGTGGGGGTGTCGCTGTGCCCTGTGCAGGGTTCCCAGGAGACAGGGTGCTGCCTGAACATTTCTCCACATCCTGGAGAAGTAGCTGCAGCCACATCACACCAGGGCCACCCCAGGGCCACCCAGCCCCCATTTCCCCACCTTGGGGCCCCTGCTCCATCTAGCCCTGTGGACACTGCCTGGACGGGGCAGGAGGCATAGATTCAGCAGCAGTGTGGACGTGGGCACAGGCAGGGGTGGGCATTCTCCAGGGCGAGGGTCCTGTCAGCAAGGGGTGGGGGTCAGCGGAGGCCTGAGAAGCCACCTTTATGCAGAGCTCTGGAGAGGGGTCAGATGGAGAGGCAGGACTTTGTGTGATGAGGTCCTGGCGCAGGCTGTGTCAGGAACAGGGCCAGGGTGGGTCCCTGCGGTCAGCATGGTAGTGTCAGAGCTTCTGGATCCATATCTGCCTCTCGTGTGCCTGGAGATGCTGGTAAGCTCTCATCTGAGATGGGGTGACTTCAGTAACACTTGTCCAGGATGGGCTGTGTGACTTCAGTCATGCCAGTCACGCAGGGGTTGAGTTCCAGGCGTGTGGGGCCTCAGTTTTCCCATCTGGAGGGTGGCATGTATTGGTACCCTCTCAAAAGCTCTGTAGAGGGGTGAAACATGTCCCACAGAAAACTATGTCCACAACCTTGCTCTTGGAGCCTGGGAAGGTGACCTTACAGTTGACCTTGAATAAATGGTTTTGAATTGCACGCATCTACTCCTACATGGACTCTCTCCCACCTCTGCCATGTCTGAGACAGCAAGACCAAGCCGCAGCCCTCCTCTTCTTCCTCCTCCTCCTCCTCCTCCTCTTCCTCCTCCTCCTCCTCCTCAGACAGCTGTACATGAAGGATGGTGAGAACAAAGATATTTGGGATGATCTCCTTCCGTTTCACAAATAGCAAATATTTTCTCTTCCTTTTGAGTTTCTTAGTGTCATTTTTTTTTCTTTAGCTTACTTTATTGTAAGAGTACAGGATGTAATACATAGAACATACCAAATCTGTGTTAACTGACTCTTCATGTTATCGATGAGGCTTCCAGTGAACAGTAAGCTGTGAGTTAAGTGTTGGAAGAGTCAGTAGAGGCAGGTGGATCCCCTGAGGTCAGGAGTTCAAGTCCAGCCTGGCCAACATAGTAAAACCCCATCTCTACTAAAAATACAAAGATTGGCTGGGTGTAGTGGTGTCATCCCAGCTACTCAGGAGGCTGAGGCAGGAGAATCACTTGAGTCCGGGAGGCGGAGGTTGCAGTGAGCCGATACTGCACCATTGTACGTTGTACTCCAGCCCAGGTGACAGAGACTCCATCTCAATAGAAAAGAAAGGGAGACCGGAGAGAGGTGAGAGGGGGAGGAGGCCTGTGACATGCAGCAGAGGCGGGAGCAAAGCTGCCACAAGCCAAGGAGCGCCTAGTGCCCCAGGAGCCAGGAGACAGGCGAGGACGAGTCCCTCCTCAGAGTCTCCAGGAAGAATCGGCCCTGCCAGCACCCTGATCTGGGACTTCAGCCTTGTGAACTGGGAGAGGTCAACTGTTGTCTGAAGCCTCCTGGCGCACGGTAATTGGCAGCCTTGGGACACTGAGGCCAGGCCGTCACGATGGATGCTTGGATGCGCTGAGACTTGGGAGGGGATCCGTGCTCCATGTGGGGGGCTTGGGGAACCCCCAGTGGCACCTGCTTTGGCTGTTGCCCGGGAGGCTCAGGGCCAGGAGAGACACCAGGCGGCCGGGGTCTGAGCAGTGCTTCTTGACCCTCTGCTGTGTCCCTGCCAGCCCTCTGCTGGGGTCAGCCCATGGCCTCCATCCTGAGACACTCCGTGATGTGCAGCAGGGACAGGGGGCACCTGTCTGCAGCTTCATCGCCTCTGACTCCAGGGCCCTGGCACTGCTCGGATGGTGGGTTCAAACCTGAGCGCGAGAGGGTTTGAGATCCAGTATGAGGCTGGCGATCTAGAAGGAGCCAGGGCTGCCGCCGGCAGATGGAAAGTGACAGGTAACTGCCCGAGGGTCCATGGCGGCCACACGCAGCCCTGGCAGTGGCCACAGCAGCAACCGTTTGGCACAGGGGTCCACCATCTGCTGCGTCAGGACCCAAAAGGGCGGGCACGTTCAAAAGCAAAGGCATTTGAGACATGGTCTATGCAGTGAAAACACCAGAGGGCTGGGGACAGACAGACAGAGCCAGGCAGTTCCATGAGCTCCGCGATACTGAGGCTGTTTTCTTCATTTGTCAAACATAGCCCAGCACCGTAAGCCTGAGGGGCATACTGTCTTTGCAGTTTTTCTGTAACTCTAAAACTTCCGCAATAAAAAACTGGATTGAAACAACAGGTTGGGTGCGGTGGCTCACGTTTGTAATCCCAGCACTTTGGGAGGCTGAGATGGGTGGATCACCTGAGGTCATGAGTTTGAGACTAGCCTGGCCAACATGGTACGACCTCGTCTCTACTAAAAATACAAAAGTTAGCCGGGCGTGGTGGTGGGCACCTGTAATCCCAGATACTCGGGAGGCTGAGGCAAGAGGATTGCTTGAACCCGGGAGGCGGAGGTTGCGGTGACCTGAGATCACACCACAGCACTGCGGCCTGCGGAACAAGAGCGAGAGACTCTGTCTCAAAAAAAGAAAAGCTGGAGGCTAGAGTGATCGTGACTCGGGGGCCGCTTCTTGAGCAGGGGTGTTGGGGAGACCCCTCTAAGTGAAGGAGAGGCTGTCACAGGCTCTTTCTGGGGGTCAGTAAGGGAAGGACAAGCTGGGGGCACTTTGGGACTTGGGGCGGCTGGAAGGAGTGAGGCTGGGGAGGCCGGAGGCAAAGTGTGGTTAGCGGGGTGCCCACCCACCCTCAGCAGAGCCCCCCGAATCACCAGTGGGGTCTACTTTCCCAGCTGGGGAGCCAGGACCAGATCCCATCTATCCGGCCCACAGGTCATGAGTGAGGGTGCCCTGGGAACTGCAGCTTCCTCGACTCCTATGGAACGCCTTCTCCAGGCCTCAGCTGCTTCACCTGTGGCCCCGCTTGCTGATAGCCATGGGGTTGATGTGGAGATGGGACATCTGAGTCCTAGGTTAGCCCCGAGCCTCCGTGGAGGGCAGGCTGGAGCTGCTGCAACATCCCGGGACCTCCCTCCAGGGCCAGCCGCTAGCTCTGGCTAACCCCCTGAGGGTTACTCTTTAAGGTGGCTTGTGTTGCTCGGGCCAGCAGAGGAACGGGGTGGCCGAGCTGCCGCCTGAGGCCTCCTGGGTTCTAATCTTAAGTGCTTGTACAGCTTCCAGACGGGCCTGTCACCTGGCTCGTGAAGTCATCTGTGGAGGGGGTGCAGCAGCGTTCATTTATTCATTCAGTCATTCACCTCCTCCCGTCTTTGTGGACCTAGAGATTCTGACATCCAGCGCTGCTGAGCAGCGGGCCCTGGGCTGGCTGTCAGGTTCATGGAGTTCGTCCGCAAGGTGTCAGTGGTTTTGGGAGCACAGCATGGTGGAAGGCGGGGTGATGACACTTGGGTGAGGGATGCACAGGGGACTGACGTGGCGATGGGAAAAGGGGTGATGATATTGCCTGGAGTGCACTGGTGTCTGGCAGTTTTTCCGGCTGAGGCCAGAGGTCCGTGGGGCAGAGCCCAGGCTGGCGTCCCACCACCCCTGGGACCCCAGAGAAAGGAGGACCCTGCTCCCAGGGGTTCCAGCCAGGCCAAGGAGGACAGTCATCTCCCGCAGACTCAGGAGTCCCCATGCCTACCCTCTGGCCAGAGCATTCACTGGAAGGACTCCCTAGAAGCCGTTTTGTTTATGCTTATAGTTTATTACAGCAACAGGACACATTAAAATCACCCAAGGGAGGCCGGGCGCGGTGGCTCATGCCTGTAATCCCAGCACTTTGGGAGGCTGAGACGGGCAAATCTCTTGAGGTCAGGGGTTCAAGACCAGCCTGGCCAACATGGTGAAACCCCTTCTCTACTAAAAATACAAAAATCACTGGGTGTGGTGTTGTACACCTCTAATCCCAGCTACTCGGAAGACTGAGGCTGGAGACTAGGCAGAGGGTGCAGTGAGCTGAGATTGCGCTACTGCACTCCGGCCTGGGCCACAGAGCGAGACTCCATCTCAAAAAAAAAAAAATCATCCAAGGGAAATGGCAGATGGGCCGGGTCCAGGAGAGACCAAGCTGGAGCCTCCAGTCGGCCCCCCGTGTGAATAGTGCATAATTCTCCCAGCATGGAGCACTGCCAGTTGCAGAAGCTCCCCCAGCCTGCATGTCCAGGGTCTGTACTGGGGGCTGGCCCTATGAATGTGGCCGACCACCCTCATGGCCAGCCTTAGTCTCTAGTCCCTCCAGATGTTGAGCTGATGTGCCCAAGCCCCCACCCTAAAACCACAGTGTAAGCAGACTGTTTCATGGCCCAAGGCCCTAGGCACACAATGACATTCTTATCAGGCAGGATATTCTCCTGCAGGTCACCTCCCAGGAGCTGGAGACAAAGGCCAGACCTCTCTTTGGGCCAGGTTAACCCTTTCCTGCACAACTCCTCATGCAAAACCAAGAATGAGCACGGGGTTCCCCAAAAGAAGAGCCCAGGCGTGGTGGCTCACACCTGTAATCCCAGCACTTTGGGAGGCCGAGGCGGGTAGATCACTTGAAGTCAGGAGTTCGAGATCAGCCTGAGCAACATGGTGAAAAACCCCATCTCTACTAGAAATACAAAAACAAAACAAAACAAAAACTGGCCAGGGGTGGTGGCTCATGGCTGTAGTCCCAGCTACTCGGGAGGCTGAGGCAGGAGAATCACTTGAGCCCAGGAGGTGGAGGTTGCAGTGAGCTGAGATGGTGCCAGTGTACTTCAGTACTCCAGCTTGGGCAACAGAGCGACACTCCACCTCAAAAGAAAAGAGTCCTCACTCAACATGCCCTCCTGGCCTGGAGGCGACGTCCAAAGCCTGAGCGCCTCCAGCAAAGTGGACAGGAGCTGGGTATTGTGGGAAAGGCTTGGACAGAGATGGAGCTTGGGAACCACGGGAGTTCTGTGTGTCCCCAGTCCTGTAGATCGTCCCCGCACGCCAGGCTTGCTGTGGGCTGGGGACATGGTGCGAACAAAGCCAATTCAGGGAGTTCTTGCCCCTGAGGTCTGGCCTCCTGGGAGCTGGTGGCTCAGCCCATGTAGAAAGCGCATGTGGCCTGAGTACCTGCTGTGTGTCACGGGCCGTGTGTCCCTCTCATACTTGCCTGTAGCACTCACTGTAGGTGGGAGACACCGGTCCATGAGGGGTCACAGCCTCTGGGGCCACGTGGTCTGTGAGAGGTGGATATAGCACAGGTTTCTGCCATGCTGCTTGGACTCAGAAGGGGGTGGAAGAGGTCACGGGAGGCCACAGTGACCTATACCCAGGTAGGTGTGGGGTGGGAGCTGTGGGGTCCCCACCCTGCACCTCCTCCCCTTGCTGCAGCCTGGAGCTGGCCTGTTTCATCTAGTGTGACTGCTGGGAGGGACACTGTAGGTGTTCACGGTGGGTGTGTCTGGCCAGCGGCCACCAAGGGCTCCCAGCACAAACCCTGGGCCAGACCCCCAGGCCCTCGAGCGCCACCCGAGAACGAACACAGCTCATCTTACATCAGCTCCACTGCAGCTCACAGGAAACAGCTGTTTACCTGGGCGAGGTACTCCACCGAGCAGGCGGCCAGTTCCTGGGCCTCACTTCCGCCTCCGGTATCCAGGGCCCCCAGGAAGCTGGGGTGGTGGGGCGGCCAGCTCTTCGTGCATTGCCAGGAGCTGTTTGTAAGGAACGAGTCGGCCTTGTTGTGTACACAGTATCCACCCTAGCAACAGCCCCTGCCGGGCCAGAGCGGACAACCGCCCCTCCCTCCTGCCTGTCCAGCCCCCACCTCTCTTCACGGTGGCTGCCTCTCCTGGTCGCATGGCGGGCGTCATGGACCAGCATCCCTAAGGACCTTGGGTCTTGCCACCTGGGTCAGAGGCCTCTGTTCCCGGCAAATCAGCATCAGCCATGTGAGGGGGAGGAGGCCAGGTCCCAGCCCCGCTCAGAGTCAGCTTGGACGGTCAGGGAGCTCCTGGCCCCTGGTTCTGAGCCCCGACGCCATCAGGAAGTGGGAAGCAGGGTTGCAGCTGAGATGAAGGTGCCCAGCTGGGCCCAGCCCCCGAGAGGCTGGGGAGGACCACGTGGAAGGAACATGGGGCTAAGACCCCCTAGAACTCAAGCTGGGTCTGGGGGACTGGCGTGGCTGCCCTGGCCCTGTGTGGGCTCGTTGGGATCACCAGTCCTGTCCTTGGAAGGCCATTACCGGGCTTCTGAGACAGCCCCCTCCGATTCAGGCCAGTGGAGAGCTGCCTGGCCTGTCAAGTCACAGCTTCTGGCCGTGATAAGAAATGGCATCCCCTGGTCCTCAAAACTTGTGCCCTGATGCTGTCGATCCCACCGCTTGGGTCTTTTTGTGTCTCTGGGGCTGGCGCTCTGGGAGGAACCTAGGAGGTGACCCCTCCCGCAGCTGCCGGCTTCTCTCTTGCAGCTCCAGCTCCAGAAATCCCAGTACCTGCAACTGGGCCCAAGCCGCGGCCAGTACTACGGCGGGTCCTTGCCCAATGTGAACCAGATTGGGAGTGGCAGCATGGACCTGCCCTTCCAGGTGAGTGCCCCACCCCTGACCCTGCCCCGCCCCGGGAGGAGCTTCTCCCCAGCCTCCCACCGGGGCCCAGACATTGCAGACAGCTGGGGTCACCAGACAGTTGCCAGAGCCCACCCCACACCCACCTTCTCCTTTTCTGTCCTGGGAACCGGAGGAAGCAGAGTGGCCCCATCAGGGTGCACCAGGGTTCCCCCCAGCCCGTTCCCCATCAGCAGACCCCGCCGCTAGCCCTCCATCTGGCCTCCAGCATTTCGGCAGCCACGACACCTGTTGGCCGGCTGTGCAGCAGCGGGAACCGCTCGGGGCCGCTGGGACTTGGCTCTGTCCCGCCTCACTAATCCGCAAGCCCAGCAATTCTCAGAAGGAGGCCCAGCGGCCTGACCCCACTTGTCTGCAAACGTTTCTTGGCAGAGGCCCACACAGCGCGGCTCCCACAGGCTGCTCGGCCGCCGTGCACAGCCTTATCATAAACAGGAGATACGGCCTGCAGCAGTCCTCTCCCCTGTCCCTGGTCTACGGGTGGAAACGGGGATGGGATGGGGTCGAGGGAGCTGGCCTGTGAGTCAGGGCCACCCCCAGGATGGTGTCTGGGCTCCGCATGGACAGGTCCCCCTGGGGGTCATACGTACTCTATGGCTGAGAAAACCACCTCGGACACAGCCATGGCCACTGCCAGGCTAGATGGAGCTGGGGCCCCTCCTGCGTCTCCCACCAGCTCCACTCCCACCTGCACCGCCGCTGGACAGGGCAGGGGTCCCTGGGCTGGCCCCGAGGGGCAGCTCCCCGGCATGCACTGAGAGCAGCCATCACTGATACTGGGTGTGCTCCCAGGCCAGGCTTTCTCCCCTCCTGCCTTTCTCTCCCCTTCCTGTTTCTCCCATCCCCTCTTCCCTGGAGGAGAGTCTCTCTCTGGGCATCTCCCAAGCTCAGTCTGAGTGGGGGCCGAGGGGCACAGCACCCTGTTGGGCGCCTGTCGCCCGAGGCCCACAGCCCGGGGGGTCCCACACACCCCATCTTCAGGGCCAGGCAAGGCAGCAGCGTCTCAAAGTCTCGGTTCTTTGCATTTTCAGCCCAGCGGATTTCTGGGGGAGGCCCTGGCAGCGGCTCCTGTCTCTCTGGTAAATGAGCCCCCAGGCTGAGGCCGAGGCGTCCCCGGCGCCAGCCTGCAAGACCCCGACCCGCGTGCGGGCGCTGGGGATCTCTGAGCTCCCCGAGCGGCCGCCCCTGCGGCTCCCAGGGAGGTGGAGGTGTCCCGTCCGCCAAATGGAAACGGATCCACTCCGCACCCCCATCTCGGGAAGTGCGTATGGTCGCGTCGAGAGGCCCCGGGGACTCTTGGGGTCCATCTGGGGCGGATGCCACAGCCGCGCAGCCCCATCTGGGGTCCAGCAGAGCAGAATCCAAGCATGTGCCCCACAGCTGCATGGTCCGTCCCTACACACACACAAGCACACACGTGCGCACGCGTCTCCCAAGCCAGGCCAGCAGGCAGGACCTGGCAAGCCAGGGCGTGGGCAGCCCCTGCTTCATTCTGCCTCTGATGCCGCTTCGGCTGCCTCAGTTTCCCCTCTGGGCTTGAAGGCATCTCTGGAAGGAGATGAATGGCCCCTGCCCTTGGGAGCCCGTGCGTTGGATGGTGCAGTTCCTGCCCTCATTGCCACAGGCCCCTGTCTCCCATGCCCACAGCATTTTGGGAGCAAGAGCCACAGAAAGACCCAGACAGCAACTTTATGCTGGATCAAAGACAGACTGGGGGTCCCAGGGCTGGGGATGGCAGTCAGCCCTGAACTCTGACCGAGGCTGGGACAGAGCAGCAATCCCAGCCATGGACAGGCTTCCAGAGGGGAGACTCACTTTAGTATCAGAGTCACATTTTGCCCGGCTGCCCAGAGAAGGCACAAGGGCTCAGGGACCAGATGGCCAGGCTGGGGATTGGCTGCATCCAGAGCTGGCAGAGCCTGCTGATCTTGCCCTGTCAGATGGCGAGTGGGCAACACAGGCTCAGGGTGGGCTCCTGGCAGCCCCGGGGGCATGAGGCCGGGCATGGAGCAGGGCCTGGGGAGGGGCGGCCCGGTGCCAGCCCCAGGTGCTGGGAGGAAGCCCCGTCCAGCCAAGCAGTAGGCCGTGGCTCCAGAAAGTGCCTGTACTTGGCTCTGGTGGTGCCTGGAGGAGGCTGTAGGGGAGAGCGCGTGGGGGCTGTGTCTCAATCAAGAGCAGCCTTGGGCTCCACAAGGAAGCCTCCTGGGAACCCGAGCTTGGCCAGGTGGGCCCCAGAACAGTCCTGGGCTGGAAGCCCCTGGGCCATCTCTTGGCAGCCCCTCCAGGGATGACGTAGGTGGGGGTAGGAGTCCGGCCAGGCCTGGAGAGAGAGGGTGGAGGCCTGTCTACACCTAGTAAGGCTGGGGAGGAGGGCTGCCCAGGCCGGCTGCACCCCTGGCACCTGGCGGGCGCTGGCCCTGAGCTTGTGCCGCTCTGCCTGGCCTGTGCATGCCAGCCGCACTGCACGCCCCTGCCACCCTGGCTCCTGGGACCCTGGCTCACACCCCCTCCCTGCCCCCCAGTGCTTGGAGAGCCGGGGAGCTGGGGCTGAAGAAAGAAGCCCATCCCGGCTGCGGAGCAATGGCTGAGGGTGTTCCAGAGTGGGGGGGCCCTGCGATCAGACTCTGGGGGCAGCGCTAGGGCCACAGCTGGTAACCATTGTTTGGGTTTTTCTCTCTCTCTGTTTCCATCTCCTCCTCCCCCAGACCCCCTTCCAATCCTCGGGCCTGGACACCAGCCGGACCACCCGGCACCATGGGCTGGTGGACAGGGTGTACCGGGAGCGCGGCCGGCTCGGCTCCCCGCACCGCCGGCCCCTGTCAGTGGACAAACATGGACGGCAGATATCCTTTTCCCCAGAGGATGAGGGTGGGAGGCCAGGCCCTGTTGGTGCCAGCAGGACCCCAGGTTTACCCGGCAGGTTCTGACAGCTCTGGGGACAGAATCAGGGCAGCACCGACTGGGAGGCTTGATCTCACGGCAGCCTGGGAGGACTTCGTGGAAGGGGACATGGCTCAAGCTCTAGAGCCTTTGGCCAGATGTGGGGGCTCAGGGGGCACAGGGAACAGCTCCTAAGGCAGGAGTTAAGGAAGGTGACAACTGACCACAGAGGGCTTAGACACCTGGCGGGGCACTGGGGCCTGGAGGGCCGTGAGCAGGGAGCCACCGTCAGGGCTGTGAGCTGAGAGCCCTCTCCTGCCTGCCGCACAGAGGGCAGCCCAGCTAAGGGAGTGGGGCTGGGGCGTCTGTGTGAGGCCCAGACACGTTGGAGGGAGGCTCCGTCTCTATGACAGGAGTGACATTCGCCTCTGTGGCTCGGTCAGGCAGAGATCGGCCAGAGTCCCCCCTCCACCCCCAACTCAGCCGCCCCTTGGTGCTCAGCCAGCCAAGCCCCCCAACACCAGAGTCTGAGCGGCCTCAGGTTGCTCGCGGGATCCCCCGGCTCTCCAGAACAGAGGAGCCTGTTCTCCAGCTCTCATTTCCGTGGGCTGGGGGAGCTCGACCAGCTGGGCCCCAGACTGAGCCCTTGGGCCCCGGGAGCCGCCCCGTCAGCCCGGGATGGAGAGTCCAGACCAGGGTCAACTGAACCCAGACTCCCCAGTGCCCCCATGGGCCTTACTGTCACGGCCCAGAACCCCCTCCCTTGGAAGGGGTGCAGCCTGCACGTGCGCTCACGGAGCAGAGTGCTGAGTGCTAGGTGGACAAGGCCATACCCCTGGGGAGCCCCTGAAACGGGGGCTGCTTGTAGTCAGGCAGGAAAGGCAGGCAGGAAACGCCCCCCGCCTTACTGGTCCCAGCTGTTTGCAGGGCCTGGGCCGAACCAGCCGGGGGGCTTCCTGCCCTGGCCTGAGAGTGTTGGTGGAGGCGGAGTCTCAGCCAGCGGCGCTGCCCCCTTAACTCACGTTCACGCCGACAGCTGCCCCTACGGCACCGTGTACCTCTCGCCACCCGCGGACACCAGCTGGAGAAGGTCAGTGGCTGAATCCCCCCGCCCCCTTCTTGTTGGAAACAAAGGCAAACTCTCATCACGGTTACACGTGGAAAAGCAAGACACAGTTGCTTAAAAAAATGACCAAACTAAGATGCATCCAGAAGTTTCTAGAAATGAGCCCTCAACCTGAAACACAGGGGTTCCTGCTTTGGTGTGACGGGGAGGTCTTCTAATATTTCCCCTTCTCCCCATTTATGACTTTAAAACAACAAAAGTGGGACTGGGCCTTGTGGCTCACACCTGTAATCCCAGCACTTCGGGAGACCAGCGCAGGCGATCACTTGAGCCCAGGAGTTCAAGACCAGCCTGAGCAATATAGAAAGACCCCATCTCCACAGACAATGAGAGAAGTAGCCACATGTGATAGTGCACGCCTGTAGTCCCGGCTACTCGGGAGGCTGAGGCGGGAGGATCGCTTGAGCCGAGGAGGTCCAGGCTGCAGTGAGCTGTGATCGTGCCACTGCAGTCCAGCCTGGGCCACAGAGTGAGACCCTGTCTCAGAGGCCTAAAATTACAATAATACAGTTAATATAAAAACAAATAATATAGATTATGGTTGCACAACAGTGTGAATGTACTTAATGTCTCAGAACTACATACTCAGAAACAGTTAAAACTACAAATATACACATACATACACACATATATACATACATATGTATACATATCTATGTGTGTGTGTGTATATATATAATTTTTTTTTTTGAGACATGATCACACTGTGTTACTGAGGCTGGAGTGCAGTGGCACAATCACAGCTCACTGCAACCTTGACTTCCCAGACTCAATCATCCCACCTCTGCTTCCAGCTAATTCTTTTTTTTTTTGTAGAGACAAGATCTTGCCACGTTACCCAGGCTGGTCTCAAACTCCTGCGCCCAAGTGCTCCACCCACCTTGGCCTCCTAAAGTGCTGGGATTACAAGACAAGAGCCACCGTGCCTGGCTGTTATATATATTTGACTACAATAGAAAAAATAGATAGTCAGGCACGGTGACTCATGCCTGTAATCCCAGCACTTTGGGAGGCCAAGGCGGGCAGTTCACCTGAGGTCAGGAGTTTGAGACCAACCTGACCAACATGGAGAAACCCCTTCTCTACTAAAAATACAAAATTAACCAGGCACAGTGATGCATGCCTGTAATCCCAGCTACTTGGGAGGCTGAGGCCGGAGAATTGCTTGAACTCGGGAAGCAGAGGTTTCGGTGAGCTAAGATCACGTCGTTGCACTCCAGCCTGAGGCAACAAGAACAAAACTCTGTCTCAAAAAAAAAGAAAAGGAAAAATCGTAAAGCTGGGCATGGTGACTCACGCCATGCCTGTAATCCCTTTGGGAGGCAGAAGCAGGTGCATGGCTAGAGCTCGGGAGGTTGAGGCTGCAGTGTGCCATGATTGTGCCACTGTACTCCAACCTGGGGGGCAGAGTACGACCCTGTCTCAAAAAAAAAAAAAAAATACACAGGTTAGTAAACAAAGAAGAAAAGAAGCAAGCTGTTCAAAATATATATTATATACACAATATTAAATTCTCCCCAAGCCTTGTCATAGGTCAGGCCCTGTTCCACCATCACATGTATTAACTGATATGAAATGCTTGGAGCTTTATGTAATGGGCACTGTGTTCATCTCCATTTTAGTCCATTTTAGACATGAGGAAATTGAGCACAGAGAGGTCAGAACACTTGCTCAGGGGCACACAGCTGGTGGTGGCTGCACCCGCATTTTGCTGGGTAGCCAAGGAGGCTTTCTGGGGACCCATCCTTGAGGCACCTGCAGCCAGGAGCAGATTGGGTCACCTGGTCCCTTCTCCCCATCAGTTCCCAGAGGGGAGTGGGGTCCCTGGAGACAGAGGGCAGAGCCTCTCCTGGGCTGGTTGAACCAACACCTCCTACCTCCTGCTAGCTTCCCAACCATGGGGGCCTCTAAGTGGCTTCATTCCTTCCAGGGCCTTCTCCAAGCCCCTTCCACCTGTCACACTGGGTTTGTGTGACACTGAGCATCCCAGAGGGCACTGTCACCCGATTGTGTTTGTCACCAGGAGGGAACCCAGTGACAGGCTGGAGGCTTGTACCCCAAGGCTGGGCACCTGTGGGGTACCTTCTGTGGGTGCGGGGGATTTCAGCATGAGGGCACCATCCTTTCCCCAAAGCCAGGAAGCCTCTCTCTATTGCCCAAGATGGTCTTGAACTCCTGGGCTCAAGTGATCCTCTCACCTCAGCCTCCTGAGTTGGTGGGACCAGAGGTGTGTGCCGCCTTGCCCGGCTGCTATTTGTGTTTCACGGGCTTTGCAGATGAACGCCACAGTCACTCTGGTGGCTCTTTTTAGAATGATGTCCTGAGAGCTTTGCTCAGGTGCAGCAGCTCACAAAAATGACCCACAGCTGCCACCCTGTCCATCGAGCACGTCCCGGCTGGGATCAGGATTGTCGCATCGCCTGCCTTGGGCCCAAGCTCATTGTCTCTTCCTCCCTCCCGGCCAGGACCAATTCTGACTCCGCCCTGCACCAGAGCACAATGACGCCCACGCAGCCCGAATCCTTTACCAGTGGGTCCCAGGACGTGCACCAGAAAAGAGGTATGGGCAGGGGACTCGGGTGTCTTTGCTGGGGTCAGGCAAGTCCAGCAGGTGGTCTCTGTTCTCTAGGAGGTCACAAGCTTGTGGGCAGACGGTACTTCAAAGGAATACTCAGACTATGCTGGGGGTCAGGGTAGGGGCTTGGAAGCTTTCAGAGGTGGTGCCACTGGAGTTGGGTTTTGAAGAGTGCGTAGGAGTTTCCTAGACAGAGGAAACAACCCTGCAGGCGCACGTTGGCTTCCATTCCTGGATTGAGGGTGTGGCCATGAAGTCTGGGTGCTGCACAGATGCTTGTTTCACATGTAGTCGCAGCAAGCCCACGCCAGAGGAGCATTTGTCAGCTCATGACAGAGCAGGCCAGGGTTAGACCTTTAGCCACAGGTCCAGCTCCTTCCAGGGCTCCCCACTGGACGGTTTCCCTGCTCTGCTGCTGAGAACTCCCTTGCCCCCAACCCCTGGGCCCGTCCTAGCTATAGTGAGTGAGAAAGAGGCCATCTCTTCCCGACTCTTGGCCAGAGCGCCGCCTCCAGCCAAGCCATGCACACCCCTGTGGTGGGAGCAGATCTGTACCCAGGTCCTGGGCTCCGATTCGAAGCTGGGCGTGGAGGCAGCACCCTGGGCACCTTCAAGGAGGGCATATGCTATCCTAAAAACTGGGCTGGTGCCATCAGAGAAGGGAGCTTGGAGGCTGTGAAGCCAGCCCCAGGAAACCTGGCGTGGCCCAAGAGCTGCACGTGCTTTGGGCCCACACACAATCGCTGTGTCGCCTCGATTCACCGAGTGGGTGGGTAAACACGCAAGGGAGATTCTGCTGATAAGAGGAGGAGCAGGAGCGGGAGGGGGCTGTTGGCCAGAACCTCACTCCAGGTTCCGGCTGAGCATGCAGCAGAGGCGGGAGGGAGAAGAGAATGTCTCCATCATGAAAATCAGGCTTCTAGAACAGCTAGTGGTGCTGAGGACGGCACACTGCCTGGGTCTTCCCTGCCATTCCTAATGAGTGGGCTGTTCTGAGGCTTCTGCCTTTCCTACCAGGTCCCCACAAACAGAGGACGTCTCGGGGGGTGGGCACCAGGATGTCGCCATCCCCTGGGACACTGTAACCGGGAAAGGGAGCTGTGACCTGGGACCCCTGGTGGCCTTGGAGTGGGGGCTTAGCGGAGACAATCATCTATCCCCACTGTTCTAGCAGGGCCCGAGGTGGTGACGGCTGGATTTGGCCTGGCCGCCTCCCTGGCTTTCAACAAGGAGGGTAGGCCTATCTGGCTGCGCTCATGGCTCTACCAGTTACAAGTTAAAAAAAAAAAAAAGCACGAAACGTGCAACAGGCATAAAGAAAATGGGGAAATGGCAGGACGTGGTAGCTGCGCCCGTCATCCAGCACTGTGGGAGGCTGAGAAAGGCAGATTGCTTGAGCTCAGGAATTTGACACCAACCTGGGCAACATGGTGAGACTCCATTTCTACCAAAAATACAAAAAATGAACTGGTTACGTGTGCCTGTGTTCCAGCTACTCAGGAGGCTGAGGCAGGAGCCGGGATTGTTTGAGCCTGGGAGATGGAAGTTGCAGCGAGCTGAGATTGAGCCACTCACTGCACTCCGGCCTGGGCAACAGGGTGAAACCCTATTTCAAAAGAAAAAAGAAAATGGGGACATGTTTACTGTCATCTTAACTGAAAGTTTCAAGGAAAGGCACCTTCAGGCCCGGCTTGTTCCAGAGCCTCGGCTGATGCCCCTCCGTCCCGTCCACAGACCCTCCCTCTCCTCTTCACGCTCTGGGGCTGGCTGACATTGTGGCCGACTCACGGAACTGCCACTGCCATGAGTGCACTGGTCCCACCTCCATCAGCACTGAGTGACAGGGTCTGAACCCCTGTGCTTTGCTCCGGGGGCTCAATAAGGGTTCAGCCACTGGGTGCCAGCAGCCCAGAACAGGAAGCAGGTTCGGTGAGTGGTGGATGTGGAACAGAACATGCAAGCTAGGGCTGGGCACGGTGGCTCACGCCTGTAATTCCAGCCCTTTGGGAGGCCAAGGCAGGTAGATCACCTGAGGTCAGGAGTTCCAGACCAGCCTGGCCAACATGGTGAAACCCCGTCTCTACTGAAAAATAGAAAAATTAGCTGGGCATGGTGGTACGTGCCTGTAAGCCCAGCTACTGGGGGCTGAGGCAGGAGAATCGCTTGAACCTGGGAGGTGGAGGGTGCAGTGAGCGGAGATCGTGCCAGTGCACTCCAGCCTGGGCAACAGAGCGAGACTGTCTCAAAGCAAAACAACCAAAACAGTGAGCTGGGCATGGTGGCGCATACCTGTAATCCCAGCTTCTCAGGAGGCTGAGGCAGGAGAATCTCTTGAACCCAGGGGGCACGGGTTACAGTGAGGCAAGATCGTGCCACTGCACTCCAGCCTGGGTGCGAGAGTGAGACTCTGTCTCAAAAAAAAAAAAAAAGAAAAAACACACAAGCTAGGCAGCTGCTCTTGGGAGAGATTCTTAGCTGTTCTCTGCAGCCTGAAGCCTCCGAGGCCCACGCTGGTTCACCCTCCTCTGTGGGAGGCTGAATCAACACATCCTCAGGCTCCGGAGCTGCTGTTTTTATATTATTTTATTTTAGAGACAGAGTCTTGCTCTGTCACACAGGCTGGAGTGCCATGGCATGATCACAACTCACCGCAGCCTCCACCTCTCAGGCTCAAGCAATCCTTCCACCTCAGCCTCCTGAGTAGCTGGGACTACAGGCGCACACCACCACACCTGGCCAATTTTCTTATTTTTTGTAGACACGAGGTCTTGCCATGTTGCCCAGGCCAGTCGCAAACTCCTGAGCTCAAGCAATCTGCCTTCCTCAGCCTCCCAAAGTGCCGGGATTATAGGCGTGAGCCATCGTGCCTGGCGTTGTTTTCCTTTTCCTTTTTTTTTTTTTTTAACTTTTCTTTTTGCTGAATGGGTTGTTGTCCTGCATTCGGAGTGTTTCTTTTTCTTTATTGAAACTGAGTTTCACTCTGTCGCCCAGGCTGGAGTGCAGTGGCATGATCTCAGCTTATTGCAACCTCCGCCTCCCTAGTTCCAGTGACTCTCCTGCCTCAGCCTCCGGAGTAGCTGGGACTATATAGGTCCCCACCACCACACCTGGCTAATTTTTGTATTTTTAGTAGAGACGGGATTTCCTCATGTTGCCCAGGCTGGTCTGGAACTCCTGACCTCGGGCGATCTGCCCACCTCGGCCTCCCAAAGTGCTGGGATTACAGGCGTGAGCCACCACGCCAGCCTATTTTTTTCTTAAGTCACAGATTCTCTGACGTATTTAAAGTTGTTGTTGTTTGTCATGAAGCACTTTTTCATGGTTTTAGTAGAGTCCACAGAAGTTTTGTCTGGACAGTTGCAGTCCTACCACGGCTGTGACTTCGTGTCAGGGATGTGTCCTCCTGGTGCCACCATGCGGTTGCAAAGAAATTTCTTCTCTGATTCTCCTTCTCCCCCTCCCACCTCCCCAGTCTTACTGTTAACAGTCCCAGGAATGGAAGAGACCACATCAGAGGCAGACAAAAACCTTTCCAAGCAAGCGTGGGACGCGAAGAAGGTAAGAGCCCATGAGCTTCCAAAACGTGTTTTTCTCCTTTCTCTTCTCTGGCATCACTCGAGCAAAGGTGACAAAATGGCACGTTGGGGTGGCTTCACCTTCCCGAGACAGGGAACCTCACTGTGATTTTTCCACCTTTGAAACTGGAGGGTCCCTTAAGTCTGTTGATCACTAACAGCAGGCCTTATCCAACAGGCCAAAACTGCACAAAGAATTAAAACCCAGGCCAGGTGCGGTGGCTCACGCCTGTAATCCCAGCACTTTGGGAGGCCGAGGCAGGCGGATCACCTGAGGTCAGGAGTTTGAGACCAGCCTGACCAACATGGTGAAACCCCGTCTCTACTGAAAATACAAAATATTAGCTGGGTGTAGTGGTGGCCCACCTGCAATCCCAGCTACTTGGGAGACTGAGGTGAGAGAATTGCTTGAACCCAGGAAGCAGAGGTTGCAGTGAGCTGAGGTCATGTCATTGTACTCCAGCCTGGGCAACAGAGCGAGACTCCGTCTCAATACATAAATAAATAAAGGGCACTCCAGGCTGGGCAACAGAGTAAGACTCTGTCTAAATAAATAAATTTAATTAAATAAATAAAACCCATTGCTGACCTGGCATGGTGGATCACGCCTGTAATCCCAGCACTTTGGGAGGCCGAGACAGGCGGATCACCTGAGGTCAGGAGTTCCAGACCAGCCTGGCCAGCATGGTGAAACCCCATCTCTACTAAAAATACAAAAACGTTAGCTGGCTGTGGTGGCAGGGACCTATATCCCAGCTACTTCGGGAGGCTGAGGCAGGCGAATTGCTTGAACCAAGGAGCAGAGGTTGCAGTGAGCCAAGATCATGCCATTGCACCCCAGCCTAGGGCGACAAGAACAAAACTCTGTCTCAAAATATAAAAATAAAATAAAAATAAAACCAGTTGCTAGTCAAGTTGTGGTGAAAGGGACAGCAATGCAAATTACTCCTCCCCTCTGGGACAGTGATGCACCATCCTGAGCCAAAATCCCGTCAAAAGGGTTTGCCCCTGGCCGGCCATCATGGCTCATGCCTATAATCCCAGCACTTTGGGAGGCCGAGGTGGGAGGATCCCTTGAGTTCAGGAGTTTGGGAGCAGCCTGGTCAACAAAGTGAGACCCTGTCTCTACAAAAAATGAATCGGGTGTGGCGGTGTGCACCTGCACCCTGAGCTACTTGGGAGGCTAAGGCGGGAGGATCACTTGAGCCCAGGAGGTCAAGGCTGCAGTGAGCTATGACTGTACCACAGTATCCCACCCTGGGCAATGAGCAAGACCCCTTCTGGTGGGGGGGAAAATGTTTTGCTCCATCAGTTTATTCTGCGGGAATTCAGTCAATGGAAGTTGAGGAACGAGCAAAGAGCCATGTGTTTGAAGGTATTTCTCAGAGCTTTTGTAATAAACTAGAAACAACCCGCACGTTCAGGAGTAGGGGATTCGTTGAGGAAATCGTCCTCAGGCCCCGAGGAGATGGGATTTTGAAGACATGGTAAACGCATGAAAGACACTCCTGATGCTATGGTCACGTGGACAGAGTAGGATAAGCGTGTTTGAAAAGGCGTGAAACATGCAGAGGTGCAGCTGTGCAGACACCGGGAGGCAGAGCTGACAGGGCGCCGTGCCAGGGCTGTGCGTCCTCTGTCCTGGTGCGTGTGGGCGGCGCTGTCAGTCCTTTGTGGCCATCTGTTTCTTTTTCTTTTTTTATTTTTAAATTTTGTTGTATTTTATTTATTTATTTATTTATTTATTTATTTATTTATTTATTTTGAGACAGAGTCTCACTCTGTCCTCCAGGCTGGAGTGCAGTGGCGTGATCTCTTCTCACTGCAACCTCCACTTCCCGGGTTCAAGCAATTCTCCTGCCTCAGCCTCCCCAGTAGCTGGGATTACAGGAGCCTGCTGCCATGCCTGGCTAATTTTTACATTTTTAGTAGAGATGGGGGTTTCACCATGTTGGCCAGGCTGGTCTTGAACTCCTGACCTCAGGTGATCCACCCACCTCATCCTTCCAAAGTGCTGGGATTACAGGTGTGAGCCACTGTGCCCAGCCAATTTTTAAATCTTTTATAGAGACAGGGGCTCACTTCGTTCCCCAGGCTGCTTTTGAACTCCTGGGCTCAAGCAGTTCTCTGCGTCAGCCTCCTAGAATGCTGAGATTACAGGCATGAGCCACCTCACCTGGCCTATTTTTTAATTTTTGGTAGACACGGGGTCTCACTGTGTTACCCAGGCTAGTCTCAAACTCCTGGGTTCTTTCTCTGTGTTTCAGTTTGGCACAAGGAGTCCCTGGGATTTCCATATTTGGGGGAAAAAAATCTTTAAAAAAGAACTCTAGGCTAGGCTCGGTGGCTCACACCTGTAATCCCAGCACTTTGGGAGGCCAAGGCAGGTGGATCACCCAAGGTCACTAGTTCAAGAACAGCCTGGCCAACATGGTGAAACCCTGTCTCTACTAAATACAAAAAATTAGCTGGGTGAGGTGGCACGTGCCTGAAATCCCAGCTACCTGGGAGGTTGAGGCAGGAGAATCACCTAAACCCAGGAGGCGGAGGTTGCAATGAGCCGAGACTGTACCACTGCACTCCAGCCTGGGCACTGAGTGAAAACTCAATTTCAAAAAAAAAAAAAAAAAGAAAGAACTCTAAGCTGGGCACAGTGGCTCATGCCTGTAATCCCCACACTTTGGGAGGCTGAGATAGGAGGATTGCGTCAGCCCAGGAGTTTGAGAACAGCCTGGACAATGTACAGAGACCTGGTCTCTACAGAACATTTTAAAACAGCCATTGTGATATGTGTGTGTGCCTGCTACTTGGGAGGCAGGAGGATCGCTTAAGCCCAGGAGTTCGAGTCCAGCCTGGGCAACAGAGCGAGACCCTGTCTCTAAAAAAAAAAAAAAAAAATTCTAAGGACAGACAAAAGTAGAAAACCGACATCCGGCAGCAGAGGAGGGGGTAAGTAGGTCACGGTCCGTTTGCGCAGCTGGATGTTGGGCCATCACTTGAGAAAAGGAAGATAGCAACAGTCTCCTTACAGAGGGAGTCACACCGCTGCTGGAGGAGGGGGCGGTGGGTGAACTTTTAATGCTGTTCAGAAATCCATTAATGTCTCCGTGATGTTCGTGGAATGCTTTTCAAAGTACTGTTGAGAACGTGATCGCCGGTGTGCTTTGCAGAAATTGGTAATGAAGCGAATGTTTACTCTCAGAATGAAGGCGGCTCTGGCCAAGTAGAAGCCCGTTCAGCTGGCGTTCCCCGCAGAGGCTTAACGCCCGCCGGTCGCACGCCACCCCTCGGGCGCCCCAGTGGCTGCGGGTTGGGCATTGCCCCTCATGGTGCATGCACTTCGAGGCCAGCCCCACCCTCAGCCAGCGCCTTCGCCATTTTCATCAGATAATCCTGAAAGAACTCAGCCGGGAGTGTCCGCCCCAGGGCCCCAGGGGCGGAAACGTGCCACACTGGTGCCCTCATCCATGGCCGGGCCTCTGTCTGGTCATGCCTGCCAAGAACAGAAGACGAGTCCTCTTTTGTCCTTGAACAGGAGTCTCGGGGGCCCCCTACCTGGAGCCTGTCATTCCCCAGCTGCAGTGATCCCATGTCTCAGCTTGTGTTACATCCCCAACTCACAGTGGAGGAAACACTGGTCCTCCACAAAGGTTTTCCTGGGCACCCCCTCCCCAAGGCCAACTCAGTGGGCTCTATCTGACTTGGAGGGTGCCTGCCACCCCTGTGTGCTCACAGCCAGAGCCAGACCCCACCCTGCAGAAGCCCTCAGAGGTACCCGGCCTGTCTTTTTGCTGGGATTCTGATGCACTTTCCCATTGCTGTGAAAGTCCAAACTTCAGGCCAGGGGTTGTGGCTCACGTCTGTAAGCCCAGCACTTTGGGAGGCCGAGGTGGAAGGATCGCTTGAGCCCAGGAGTTTGAGACCAGCCTGAGCAACACGGTGAGGCCTCATCTCTACAAAAAAATTAAAAAATAAAAATTGAACATTTTTTAGCTGGGCGAAGTGGCTCACACCTGTAATCCCAGTACTTTGGGAGGCGGAGGCGGGTGGATCATCTGAGGTCGGGAGTTTGAGACCAGCCTGACCAACATGGAAAAACCTGTCTCTACTAAAAATACAAAAAATGATCCGGGCATGGTGACACATGCCTGTAATCCCAGCTATTCAGGAGGCTGAGGCAGGAGAATCGCTTGAACCTGGGAGGCGGAGGTTGCAGGGAGCTGAGATCATGCCACTGCACTCCAGTGCGGGCAACAAGAGCAAAACTCCATTTCAAAAACAAGACAAAACAAAACACCATTTTTTAGAAGGGTGGAGGAGCCTTTCCTGGGACTCTGAACTTCAAGCCTCTGTGGGCCACACTGCAAGAAGAGCGCATTGTGGGGCCCTTGCTGTGCACCACATCCCAAAAGTGTCCTAAAAGCGCTTCGCAGCCAAGCACAAAAACCAGTGTCATGCCGAGGGCCCCCCAAGCCCCAGTCAGCGGGGGTGAGTGGGGCTGTTCGCGGGTCGCAGGGACGTCCTGGGACCGAGTGGCGCTGTCCGCGGGCGTGGGGACGTCCCGGGACCGAGTGGGCCTGTCCGTGGGGCGCGGGGACGTCCCGGGACCGAGTAGGCCTGTCCGCGGGGCTTGGGGACATCCCGGGACTGAGTGGGGCTGTCCGCGGGGTGCGGGGACGTCCCAGGACCGAGTGGGGCTGTCCGTGGGGCGCAGGGACGTCTCGGGACCGAGTGGGGCTGTCCGCGGGGCGCGGGGACGTTTCAGGACTCAGGAAGTAGCAGAGTCCGAGGATCCCCGGGGAAGTCACATGCCTAGGTCTCTGCTGCAAGGCTAGTCAGCCCCAAGACAGGGGCAGCAGCCTCTGAACTGAGTTTAGGGCATCAGGTCCAAGCCTCCTGGGGCTCCCCTAACTCAGGTCTTCCCTCCTTTGGGCTTTGGGCCTGATTCACTACCTGGAGACTGGTGGCTGCTCATGAACTTGCCTGGTGGACACTGGACAGAGGCAGCTCCTGCCCCTAGAACCCCCGCCACCATGATCTGGGAGCGGCATGGAGGGTTGGGAACAGCTCTAGGGACGCTTAGCTTTGGGTGCTAGGGGACTCTGCTGAGCTGGCTGCTGACTGCTGTGGTGCAGGCCTGGGAGTGTCAAGAGGCGCTTTAAAAAAATGTAAAAAGTAGCCGAGTGCAGTGCAGTGACGCTTGCTTATGGTCCCAGCCACGTGGGAGGCTGAGGCAGGAAGAAGATCACTTGAGCTCAGGAGGTGTCTGGGGCCCGCCCCTCCACCGTGGGGGGCGTGGGGGCCGCCTGTCGTCCATCTGCGGGGCTCTGTGTCCCCAACAAGCTTGCTTCTCATGGTGCATCTCCGGCCTTTGTGGGAAGATGAGCTGTTTCAAGGAGGCCCAGGGCCCAGGAGGAAGGCCCCACAGGGAGCTCCCAGGGCTCAGGCTCTGCTGTCTTCTCTTTCAGACGGGGTCCAGGCCCAAGTCCTGTGAGGTCCCCGGAATCAAGTAAGTCTCCCCAGGGCCTGCCCCGCACACCGCAGCCACTGTGCCGCTTTCCGTCCACCCCGGGGCTCTCTGTCCACTCTCTTGAGGTGGCAAGTCCCCGCAAGAGGGACACCGTGCAACCGGCAGCAGTGACAGAGCCGCCACACACCCACCCATCAGGCACCTCCTTCCCAGGGATGATGCCCTCTCCTGGGTGCAGGGAGGTCACTGCCCCCGGTCCCCACTACCCGCACTGGGCAATAGGCTGCTTTCTAGGGTCCCAGCCAGTGGTTTCCTGAGCACACAGCACCTGATGGGGGGTGTCGTTTTGTACCCGCTGATTTTCTCCCGCCACCCTCCTGTCCCTGCTGCCAGCCCCACCCCGTGAGCTCACCTCCTGCCTCCTTCTGGCCTTTCCCCAGCATCTTCCCATCCGCCGACCAGGAAAACACTACAGCCCTGATCCCCGCCACCCACAACACGGGGGGCTCCCTGCCCGACCTGACCAACATCCACTTCCCCTCCCCGCTCCCAACCCCACTGGACCCTGAGGAGCCCACCTTCCCTGCACTGAGCGGCTCCAGCAGCACCGGCAACCTCGCAGCCAACCTGACGCACCTGGGCATCGGCGGCGCCGGCCAGGGTAAGGCGGGGGGACGTTCCGCCCTCAGACGGAGCACCCGCTTCTGGAGACAACACGGGCATCTGCAGGGGAACTTGGCAGAGCTCCGTCCCAAATACCAGGGCCTGGGGGACAGGGCTGAGGGGCGGCAGACAAGCTGACCTGGTGGGCACAGGCATCCCAGGCAGGGGTGCGGCTGGGATGCAGGCCTGCTAGAAGGCGCATGGCACCCCCAGACACCAGACAATGTCTTTGAGGGTGTGTGAGGGTGCTTGGGGAGTCCAGGAGGGGAGCCCTGGGGTTTTAACGCAGCTGGGGTGGGCCAGGCCTTCCCTCCACCCCTCCTCACCCCCAGCCCTTCATGGGGGCAGAACCAGGCCTGACCTGCTTCCTCCACCCGACGACGTCTTAACACCTGCTTGTCACACCTGAGCCCCACCCCACATTGTCCCCCCACCCCCTGCCCCGTCTCCAGCTCCACACTCCTTCCTTCCTTGGCCACTTCCACAGGGACGTCACACAGGCCCCTTGTCCGTCCCAATAGCTCCTGGTGCCGCTGTTGCCCTGCTTCCCCCAGGTACCCCCTCCTGTGGCTGCACTGATTGCAGAGGTGTCCCAACTCCTCTGGCCTTTCCCGGCCCTGGCCCACTGTCACGCTATTGGTTCCTCCCTCAGGACCTGGCCTGACCTGGGCCCTCCCTCCAGGCTCCCAGCCCCCTCCCCACTCAGAACAGCCACCAGCCAGGGCTTTCTCTGCTTGGGACCTTGCACAGCCTGCAGCTCCCTCTCAGTGAAAGTCTGAGGCCTCCAGGGCCTGGGATGCCCACGCTGGCTCCTCTGCACCTCTGACCACAGTCAGCCCCAGCCCCACAGCAAGGCCTCTGCACACGGAGTTCTCCCCCCGCAGGCAGCCGCAGGGCTCCCTCCCTCCCCTGGCCTGCCCTGCTCAGCCCTAGGCCTCTTGTTGAGGCTCTCCCAGCCCTGGTCTTTCCTGCTTTCCTGCACCCCTGCCCTGGCCCACGTCACTGCTCTCCTCAGCTGTCGCCTGCGTCCCCGTTGGCTGTGCCATGCATGGCCTGCATCCCAGGGGTGGCAGGCGCCTGGCTTCCAAGGAGGAGAAAATGGCATGACCCCAACTAGCCCCAGGGGGTGGGACAGGCTGGAGGGACCATGGGGGAATGCATTGGGGGTGAGGGTGACACACCCCACCTCTCCATGCTCTGTCCTGCCCCAGAGCCGCAGAAGGAACCATCCCATCCTGCTTCTGCCCCAGCTGGGAAGGTAGCACCGGGCAGGGCTTTCCATGAGACAGTCACGTGCTTCCATTTGTAACTGGCAAGGTCCCTCCGGCTGCCCTGGAAGAAGGAGCTGTTGGGAGGGGCGGCCGCTGGACAGGACAGCACCCCAATCTGGGGCTCTGTAGGGAGACTCCGGGTTGATGCAGAGTGAAGGAGAGGGAGGAGCCTGGAGGCGCTCTTGGCTTTGGTACCAACGGGGCCAGGGACAGGCAAGGGGTGTGGAGGGTGGCGCTGGTGTTCCTGGGTCTTCTGGAGGAGGGCATGGGGACCAGTGAAGAGGGAAGAGGGCCCCAGCTTGAGCACATCAGGGTTGTTCTGACTCCCACACCCAGGCCCTGTACCCGAGGGGCTCTGCCGCTGGACAGAGGGCACCAGAGAAGGCCCAGAAAACACAGCTGAATCAGAGGAACCCTGTTCGTTGTCTGCAGATAGACAGGGCCAGGCAGGCGGCATCCACACGCACCTGTGTAGAACCGGGAAGCCAAAGGCCAGTGCTGGGGCTGCAGGTGCCCCTGCTCTGCATAGAAGCCGCCATCTCCCAGCCCCTGCCTTTCCCCTCACGTCTCCCCACTGCCTCCAGAGCACACAGCCCCCTTCCTGCTGGAGGGTCCTTGGCAGCTCCCCTGCGCCCGCCCACGAGCCGCGCACCTCCGGCCGGCGTCCAGTCTAAACAAGCGCAGGGAAATGCACAACACGCGGGAGCCGGAGCCGGCGCTGGCCGCAGCGGCCCGGTAACGCCTGACATGTGTTGGGCTGTGTGTGAACCTGCCGCCCCAGCAGCCCGCCTGGTGGGGGCTTTGCTTTCTGGGGGCCTTTTAAATCAAGCTGAGCTGCCATCCCCTGGCACACATGAAGGCAACCCCCTCCTTCTTCCCAAGCCCACCCGTCAGTCAGAACGTGAGCCCCCTTGGGGGGAAGACGAAGGCCTTCGCGGCCCGGGAGACTGCACTCGGCTTGGCTTCATCGACGTTTGCCGTCTCCCTGGCTGCTTCCCAGAGTGTGGGAGGAGGGCAGGCCCTGGCTCCTCCTTCCTGGCCTGGCTCTGAAGCCGGGCGGGCTCTGCCACCTGGCCCGCCCTCCCCTGGCAGCTCTCCCTGCCCTCCCTAGACTTCCCCTCCAGCTGGCTCCACGCTGTTCCCGAAGGTGAGCCAGGTTGCCAAAAGGAATTCAACAGCAAGGCGCCCGTCCGCCCTTCTGGGCCAACTGGCCTCTCTAGGGGTGGCCAAGAGCTCACTTTGAAGCCAGTGGAGGATCAAAAACTCCCTTGTATTCAGGGCAGACGTTAGAGACCGGCAGCCCAAGGGCCAAATCCAGCCCACAGTGTGTTTCGTGTGGCCCACACTTGGGCATCTGTGATGCAGCCACATGCTGCATCTTGACATTTTAGCCAACAGCAAACTACATGTTCAACAGTGGCCCCATCAGAGTATAATGCCATGTCTTACTGCACCTTTTCTAGGCCTAGACACACAAGTCCAGTTGCCTACTGTTTTTGTTTTTTGATTTTTCTTTTTGAGACTGAGTCTCGCTCTGTGGCCTAGGCTGGAGTGCAGTGGTGCAATCTCTGCTCACTGCAACCTCTGCCTCCCGGGTTCAAGCGATTCTCCTGTCTCAGCCTCCAGAGTAACTGGGATTACAGGTGTGCACCCCTGCACCCAGCTAGTTTTTCTATTTTTAGTAGAGACGGGGTTTCATGTTGGCCAGGCTGGCCTAGAACTCTTGACTTCAGGTGATTTGCCTGCCTCAGCCTCCCAAAGTGTTGTGATTACAGGCGTGAGCCATCATGCCCAGCCTGTTTTTTGTTTGTTTGCTTGGTTTTGTTTTGTTTTTTGAGATGGAGTTTTGCTGTGTTGCCCAGGCTGGAGTGGAGTGGCATGATCTCAGCTCACTGCAACCTTCACCCCCACCCCAGGTTCAAGCCGTTCTCCTGCCTCAGCCTTCAGAGCAGCTGGGATTACAGGCGTGCACCACCAAGCTGGCTAATTGTATTTTTAGTAGAAACAGCGTTTCACCATGTTGGCCAGGCTGATCTTGAACTCCCAACCTCAGGTGATCCGCCCACCTTAGCCTCCCAAAGTGCCGAGATTACAGGTGTGAGCCACTGCACCTGCCCGACAGTATTCAGGAATGTCATGCTGTACAGGTTTGTAGCCTGGGAACAAGGGCCCTACCATCTGGCCGAGGTGTGTAGAGGCTCTGCCGTCCAGGTTTTTGTAAGTTGCTCTGTGATCCTCGTGCACAGCCGTGAAATCGCAGGATGACACGTTTCTCAGAAATCACCTCTGTTGTTAAGTGATGCATGACTGTACTTAGAATCAACACCGGAAAACCAGGGGAGTGCCAGCAGAACACCGGATTTCTGGCTGCTTGTGGGGCATCAGACAGCCCAGTGGCCATGGGCCGATGTCCTGCACCTCAAGACAGGCCACAGTGCTCCGTTTGGCCTCAAGCCCTACCCGCCCTGTCGGCCCACATCCGTGCCCTCACACGCTCCTGGCATTTGTCCCAACTGTGTACCAAGCCCAACCTCTGCTTCTGACCTGGGCTTTGAGCATCTCTTGGCCCACTGGACACACAAAGTGGCGGACTCTCAGGAGAAGACAAGGGAGTGGCCCAGGGTCGTGACTCTTGAGTGTGCTCTGAGCAGGCTTCCCCCAGATTCTCCCGCCCCGGCCTCTGTTGAGGCCTCCCTGGACGCCAGGATCTGCACAGGGCGCTGCCTGGAGAGCAGCACCAGGCTTCCTCCCACAGCGCGCAGCCAAGCAGAGCTGCCAGGGCGTCCGAGGGGAAGTGCAGGCGTGACCGAGCTCGCCCCAGTGAGCAGCTGCCCTGGGCATGGACAGGGCTGTTTGTCATCTCCCTTTGGCGCGCGACGGGTGTGTTCCCACGGGCCCCCGCACCCGCCGTCTCATCTGCCGGAACAAGGTTAATCTGGTGCCCGGATCTCCTGGGGTGAGTCAGGCGGCTTTACCCCCGCCTTGACTGCAGGCCAGATGCTCTTCAGAGCCTGCTCCTGACCTCCCCAGGGCCTCATGTTCAACCGGAGAGGGTGGCTATTATCATCGCCATCTTGCCAACCAGGAAACTGAGTCTCCGGGGTGGATAGGGGTCAGGTCAGGCCCCCAGGGCTCCTCCTGCCATCGGGGGGCCTGTTACCTGCCTGGCACAGTGCCCACAATAACCCAGCCAGCCCCAGCTGCTGCCACGTTGAACTTGACTCACCCAGTTCCATCACCGCAGCAGAATCCCAAGGATTGGGTTGCTCAGGGCAAGGGCCTTGGGGGCCGGGGTGAGGGAAGGGGTGATGAGGCGGCCCCTGGCAGGACCTCCAGCAAGAACCAGGGTGTCAGACCCCAGGGCAGAGATGGGGGAAGGATGTTGAGGAGTGACATTCTTTAGTTCAGGCAGCCTGGCGGGGCAGGGGGCAGGGGGATGACACTGCAGCTCGGGAATGCTCCAGGTCGGAGAGGAAGAAGTGGATGAGGGGATGAGGGACATCGGGGACAGCAGATGCTCAGGTCTGGGGGCCATGAGAAGCAGCTACAGGAAGGGTCACAATCACCAAAGGAGGGCAAGATCCATGAAGCGACAGACGAAACCGCAGCATTCGGCAGGGCCTCCTGGCTTGAAGCTAACCACAACGCAAGACATTTCCAGGGGGAAAAAAAAAAAAAGGACATTTATTGTCTCCCGAAAGTGGGAAGCGCCACCTGGACGGGGCTCAGGGGCTGCCTCTCCCCGTCAGCCCTTCAGCCAGCTCCTCCCCTTGCCATAGGGCCCCGCCCTGTGCTTCAGACAGCTGCTCTTGGAATTCCAGCCAAAGTCCCTGGGAAGGCTCTCATTGGACCACCCCGGCCACATGTCTATCTGGGGGCCAGTCATATGCTCCAGAGATGAGGACGTGCTGCTTGGCTGTCTATGGGACATCCGCTTCCCGGAAAGAAGGAGAACAGAATGTGCTGGACTCTGGGACCCTCGGGTCAGGGATCAGGGTCTTTGTGGGGGGATGCCCAGGTTTGGCAGTTGGGACATACCCATGGGCTTCTGTCCGAGCAGTTGGGCTGCTCCCATGCAGTGTGACTGTGGGTGTGTAAGCAGCCCTTTCTCAGCGATTAGTCTCATACCCACTCTCCCTCCCTCCCACTTCCTTTCCAGGGATGAGCACACCTGGGTCCTCTCCGCAGCACCGCCCAGCCGGTGTCAGCCCCCTGTCCCTGAGCACAGAGGCGAGGCGTCAGCAGGCATCGCCCACCCTGTCCCCGCTGTCACCCATCACTCAGGTGCGAGGGCAAAGTGGGGGGCAGGTGGGAGGGGGAAAGGGAAAGGTGGGGGCCCAGCTCTGCCTCTCGGAAGGCCTTCTCCTCCTTCCAGGAGGCCACGAAATCTTGAGAATGCTCCCAACACTTTTCATTTTTATTATTAAATTTTCAGGCTGGGCCCAGTGGCTCAGGCTTGTAATCTCAGAGTTTTGGGAGGCTGAGGCAGGCGGATCACTTGACGTCAGGAGTTCAAGACCAGCCTGGCCAACTCAGTGAAACCCCATCTCTACAAAAAAATATGAAAGTTACCGGGCGTGGTGGTGCGCGCCTGTGGTCCCAGCTACTAGGGAGGCTAAGCTGGGAGGATCACGTGAGTCCAGGAGGTGGAGGCCACAGTGAGCACATTCATACGACTGCACTCCGCCCTGGGAGACAGAGCGAGATTCTGTCTCAAAAAAAGGGGGTGCGGATTTAGCTATTGATTTTTCAATGTGCTATATTTGCTCGTCTACTTTTTTGGGTAGTTTGTGTGTCTCTGGGAATTTGAAAATTATTATGAAAATTATAATTTTCATAATACTCTTTTCTAATCTCTTTTTTTTGCGGGGCGGGGGGGACAGAGTCTCACTCTGTCACCCAGACTGGAGTGCAGTGGCATAATCTTGGCTCATTGCAATCTCTGCCTCCCAGGTTCAAGCAATTCTTGTGCCTCACCCTTCTGAGTAGCTGGGATTACAGGCACCTGCCACCACGCCTGGCTAACTTTTTTTAACTGTTGGTGATAGAGATGGGGTTTTGCCTTGTTGACCAGGCTGGTCTCAAATTCCTGGCCTCTTGCAGTCTGCCCACCTCGGCCTCCCAAAGTGCTGGGACTACAGATGTGAGCCACCACACCCGGCCTTATAATCCTTTATTTACCTACAGTCAGTAGCAAAGTTCTCATTTTCATTTTCTGATTTTAGCAATTGAGGCTTCCCTCTTTTTTACCTCATCAGTGCAGCTTCATAGAGTGAGTTAGGAATGTTCATTTCTCTTTTATTTTTCAGAAGCATCTTTAATTCCTCTTTAAATGTTTGGTAAAATTAAGCGGGCATAATGATAAATTCCTGTAGTCCCAGGTACTTGTGTGGCCGAAGTGGGAACATTGCTTGAGCCCAGGAGTTTGAGTCCAGCCTGGGCAACGCAATGAGACCCCATGTCTTAAAAAAAGAAAAAAAAGAAAAAGAGTTTGGTAAAATTCACCAGTGCAGCCACCTGCAACTTAGCTCAAATCTTTTGGGAAATTTGCAGTTTCTTCCTACTTCTTATAAGGCTATGCAGATTTTCCGTTCTTCCTTGAGTCAGTTTTGGTTATTTGTGCATTTCTAGAAATTTATCCATTTTGTCTTTTTAAAAACAAAACAAAAAAACCCTAAAAGAGAACATTGTCTCTTAATATTTTTTAATTTTATTTTATTTTTGAGATGGAGCCTCACTCTCAGGTTGGAGTGCAGTGGCACGATCTGGGCGATTTTCCTGCCTCAGCCTCCCAAGTAGCTGGGACGACAGGTGTGCGCCACCACGCCTGGCTCATATTTTGTATTTTTAGTAGAGATGGGTTTCACCATGTGAGCCAGGATGGTCTTGATCTCCTGACCTCGTGATCTGTCCACCTCGACCTCCCAGAATGCTGGGATTACAGGCATGAGCCACTGCACCCAACCATTTTTAATTTTTAATTTTAATTTTTTTATTATTATTATTATTTTTGAGACCGAGTCTCGCTCTTGCCCAGGCTAGAGTGCAGTGGCGTGATCTTGGCTCACTGCAGCCTCTGCCTCCTGGGTTCAATCGATTCTTGTACCAGCCTCCTAAGTACTGGGATTACAGGCACCTGCCACCACACCCAGCTAAGTTTTGTATTTTTAGTAGACACTGGGTTTCCCCATGTTGGCCAGGCTGGTCTCAAACTCCTGACCTCAAGTGATCCCCTTGCCTCAGCCTCCCAAAGTGCTGGGATTGCAGGTGTGAGCCACTGCGCCCACCAATTAATCTGTTTTTAACATAACCACAGTTGCAGTGTCCACCTACAACGAAGTTAATGGTAGTTCCCTGGTACCTGGCAGTGCCTTGCCTGGACTCCATTTCTCTCCACCATTCAGCCTCCATGTCTCCTGTCTGCTTACAAAGTTGTCTTATTCAGATCAAGATCCAGACAGATCTGTGGGCGCTGGCTCCTGGCAGCAGTGTCTTCAGCCTCTTCGTGAGCTAGGCTGTCCCAATCTGACACCTGCCCCTTCCCTATCTGGAACCTCTTTTCTCTTCATGAATGACTCACCGCTTCTCAGAGGCTGGGCATCCTGCTGAGCGGTTTCTGTCCTGTAGCTCCTGGGCACGCTCAGCCTTTCTTAGAGAGCAGGAACTCCTGTCTTCTCCAAGGACTGTCAAGCTTGGTAGCCCCTGGCTGAGTTTCCACACAGACTCAGCGAATGTCAAACACTTCCCTCTTACTGATTTTTCTCTTTCCATCTCTGAGAAGGCCCTGAGCCAGCCATTGGTGAGGGCCATGCTGGTGTCTCCAGTATCCCCAGAGCAGGCAAGGCTTCAGGCGGGGGGGAGGGTTTGGAAACTGAGGCAGGTGGATCATGTGAGGTCCCCCCACAGCACCCACAGGGGCTGGGAGCTGGCTGCTCACTGAACCACCAGGCATGGCCATCCCATGTCTGGCCTGTAGCGGGTGGACTGGCCTGAGCTTCCTGGCGTGTAGTGCAGATGTAGGCACAAGGGACTGCAGGAGGTCAGGCCCTGCCCAGCTCCAGCTGACCCCTTGGGCCCTGGGTGAGGCCCACCCTCTCTAGCCTGGGCTCCCTCATCGTGAGGAACACCCAGCTCAGGGGCTGCCTGTGATCACGGGGCCCCTCCACCCTGCCTGCTGAGCTTGCCAGGCTGTGGGGGCCCAAGGGGAACAGGCATTGGCAGCCAGGGCCCACCCCACCTGACGCCCTCCTCTCCCACAGGCCGTGGCCATGGATGCCCTGTCTCTGGAACAGCAGCTGCCCTACGCCTTCTTCACCCAGGCAGGCTCGCAGCAGCCGCCACCGCAGCCCCAGCCCCCGCCGCCCCCTCCACCAGCGTCCCAGCAGCCACCGCCCCCACCACCCCCGCAGGCATCCGTCCGCCTGCCCCCCGGTGGCCCCCTGTTGCCCAGCGCCAGCCTGACTCGTGGGCCACAGCCACCCCCGCTCGCGGTCACGGTACCATCCTCTCTCCCCCAGTCCCCCCCAGAGAACCCCGGCCAGCCATCGATGGGGATCGACATCGCCTCGGTAAGCCCAGGGTGGGGTCCTTTGGGGCCTGGCTGGGGGTCTTGTGGAGGACAGCCTGGGGGCTGCAGAATAGTCGGGTTACCTGCTGCTTGGGCCAGGGGTCAGGACCCCAGCGAACGCTGCCCAGCCTGGCACTCCACGGGGCTACCCGTTGGAATCAAGCTGAGACTGTCACTACCCATAGAGATGGGGAAACTGGGCTGGGCGTGGTGGCTCACACCTGTAATCCCGGCACTTTGGGAGGCTGAGGCGGGCGGATCAGCTGAGGTCAGGAGTTCAAGACCAGTCTGCCCAACATGGCAAAACCCCATCTTTACTAAAAAAAAAAAAAATACAAAAATTGGCCAGGCATAGTGGCGGGTGCCTGTAATCCCAGCTACTTGGGAGGCTGAGGCAGGAGGATCGCTTGAACCTGGGAGGCGGAGGTTGCAGTGAGCCGAGATCGTGCCACTGCATTCCAGCCTGGGCAACAGAGCGAGACTCTGTCTCAAGAAAAAAAAGAGAGAGATGGAGAAACCGAGGCACAAGCAGGTGGCTGGCCCCAGACTCCACCCAAGATGGGCCACCCCATATTTAACTGCCAGGTACCCCCTCTTGGTCTCTCTGGCCCCTCCCACCTAAAGCCAGGCTTCCTTGGAGGTGAGAAGAGCACAGAGTTCTGGGGCTTGGGGGCAGGCTCCCAGGGGCCAGAGGGTGACGTGAGCTCACCAGGGAAGGACGGCCGAAGCCAGCTCAAGAGGCAGTGGCCCATGAAACACAGTGCCTGGGACCCAGGGCCAGGGGCCACAGCTCAGACCATGGGATCTTCTGCCCAGGGCCGGGTTCAGGCAGGCCAGGACTGGGTACTGGGTATGAGGGTACTGACCCCTGTACCCACAGACCTTCCTGACTGCAGACTTCCACCTGCTTGCTCCAGCGGTGGGGGCGGGGTGGGAAACAGCTGCTTTGGGCCACATCCAAGGAAGCAGGGACCTGTGTTTGGGGGACAACAAGCCCTCCCACTTGACCCCAGCTGCCAGCCCCAGGCTAAATGTCCTCCAAATATGGTGTGCTCTGTGAAGAACAGCCGCCGGAGCTGGGCGGGCTAGGCGGGTGAGCCTACAGGTAGAGACCCATGTTCCCAAGCTGCTCTGATCCCTCGGAGGGCACCACCCAGGTCCCCCCGTGGGAAAGTGTCCAAGTCTTTGCTTTGGTGAAAACGCAGCAGGTCCTGGGGGAGGCTCCCAAGGTTGGACCTCGCCCTGGACTGGGCAGTTGTTGGAGGCCCAGGGTGTCTGGGCCAGGTACAGGGACGGCACCTCCAGGGCGCTCAGGTCAGGGTGTTCATGCCCAGCACCCCCAGCAAGAAAGACGGCTTCCTGCCCCCTTCAGGGACTTCCGGCCTCCTGGAGGTGTGGAGGGACTCACCCAAACGAGAACTTCCCTCTGATCCCTTTGTCCTTTCCCACTCTGGGAAGGTCCAAGTCAGTCATCCCTAAGGGACCGTGTTGGCACCTCCATCACCCATGCCCTGCTGGGTGAGCTCATGGCCACCACCCGCCCCACCCCACCCCGCCCCACCTAGACTCAGGCCCTACATAAACTGCCCATAAAGGACAGCTGAGGACAGAGGGGACACAGGGCAGTTACAGGCCTTGGACCGGTCAGGCTGGGCTCGTTCAGTGATAGGCTCAGGCAGGTCAGGTAAGTTGTCTGCAGGTATACAGCATGGCTGGGCCAGGCCAGGACCAGAGTGTGGTCTGAATCCAGGGCCTGGCCTGGCCCGGCCTGCCTCTGAAAGGTCTGGGTCACAGCAGGGAGACGCCCAGGCCTTTCGTCCCTTGAGCAGGTGGAGGAAGTGGCTGCCCCTTGGAGGTCTCAGCATAATCCAGGCAGGTTTGTCCTGCGGCAGAGCAGGGATAGTGACTGCCCCGTGCTGGGAGCCTGGGCTACTGGCAAGACGGCCTTCGCTCAGTCCCCACCCCCAGTGGCAGGCCAGATCTGTTGGGCTACAGACGGGCACTAAGAGAGCCAGGGGAGCTGCCCAGGGCACACAGCGAGGGAGAGCCAGGAGCAGGAGGCAGCGCCCACCCACCCAGCCTTGGGTTTTCCCTGCCCATGGGTGTGTGTGTGTGTGTATTTGTGGACGTGTGGGTGTGCACAAGCAGGTAGGTGTGGGTTTATGTGGTGCGCACCTGCATGGTGTGCATGCATGTGTGTGTGGATGTCTGCATGTGTGCATGTGTGGGTGTCTACATTTGTGGATGTGCGTACATTGCGTGTGTGCATGTGTGGGTATGTACATTTGTGGATGTGTGCACATTTGTGTTTGTGTGTTTGCATGCGTGGGTGTGTGCACTTGTGGATGTGTGTACATTTTGGGTGTGTGTGCATGTGTGGGTGTGTACATTTGTGGATGTGTGTGCATGGGTGGGTGTGTACATTTTGGTGTGGGTATGTGCAGGGTGTGCTTGTGTGGGTGTGTACATTTCTGCATGTGTGTACATTTGTGTGTGGGTGTGTGCATGTGGGTATGTACATTTTGGTGTGTGGGTATATGTGCAGTGTGTGTGCATGTGGGTGTGTACATTTGTGGATGTGTGTACATTTGTGTGGGTATGTGTGGATGTGTGCATTTGTGGATGTGTGTACATTTGTGTGTGGGTGTGTACATTTGGGTGGGTGTGTACATTTTGGCATGTGGCTATATGTGCAATGTGTGCATGTGTGTACACGAGTGAGTGGGTGTGCTTGTGAGGGTGTGTACATGTGTGGATGTGTACACATGGGTGTGTATGCATGAGTGGACATTTGTGGATGTGTAGGGGGTGTGCATGTGAAGGTGTGTATATGGGTGTGGGTGTGTATGTGGGTGTGTACATTTGTGTATGGTTATGTCTACGTGTGTGGGTGTGCATGTGAAGGTGTGTGGTTGTGCATGTGGGTATGTACATTTGTGGACATGTGTGCTATTGCATATTGGTGTGGATGTGTGTACATGTAGGTGTGTGTGTTTATGTGTGGGTGTGTGCATGTGTTTGGGTGTGTATATGAGTGCACATGTGGGTGTGTGCGTTGATTTGTGGATGTGTGCATGTGTTTGGGTGTGCATGTGAGTGTACATGTGTGGGTGTGTACATTCATGTGTGGATGTGTGCACGTGCGTGGAGTTGTGCATGTGAAGGTGTGTATATTTGCGTGTGGGTGAGTCTGCGTGGGTGTGTACATTTGTGTGGGTGTGTCCATTTATGTGTGGATGTGTTCACTTGTGTGTGCCTTTGTGGGTTGGGTGTGCGTATGAGTGTGTGCACCTGTGGGTGTGTACATTCATGTGTGGATATGTGGATGTGTGTGGGGGTGTGCATGTGAAGGTGTGTATATTTGGGTGTGCCTGCGTGGGTATGTACATTTGAGTGGATGTGTGTGCATATGGGTGTGTCTTTGGGTGTGCATGCATGAGAGTGCACATGCTCTCTGGCTCTGAGCCTGCTGAGTCAGGGCCAACCCTCTGATCACTCTCCTGTAGCTCCAGGAAGGACAGTTCTTCACTTTCCACACCGATCCTTCCTGGGAAGCTGGGTTTGGGGGCAGCTCCCCTGAGGTCTCAGGCAGATAGGGCTCAGGGACCCACCTTTCCTGCAGGGACCCAGGCTCCTCTGCCTACCAGTGGGGTGGCACCCATCACCAAGGCGTGAGGGGTGGGGGGACCTGCCTGAGGGCGGCTCCCGGGAAGCAGGGACCGGAGCCCCGGGCTTGGGGCAGCCGGGCGGCGGCGTGCTGACCTGTCTGTCATCACAGGCGCCGGCTCTGCAGCAGTACCGCACTAGCGCCGGCTCCCCGGCCAACCAGTCTCCCACCTCGCCAGTCTCCAATCAAGGCTTCTCCCCGGGGAGCTCCCCGCAAGTAAGGGGCGCCGCCTCCCCCTTGGCCTGTGGGCGCCACATTTGTCTTGTTCACGTCCTGTGTGTTCCCTGCCCACTGTCTGTCCTCATGCATCGCTCCATCCCATCCCTTCCACTCCGCGGGACCTGAGCTGTGCACCCACCAGGCTGTACCAGGACAGGGACCCCACACGCCCCTTCCCAGGAGCTACCATGGCCCGTCTCTGCTGAACACGAGGTGGGGTGGCGAGGGCTCCTCACATGCATTAGTGACGTTAGCGATGGCTGTGGCCCTGTGGTGGCCCCGCCTGAACACGTCCCCATTGAGTGGCCCAGGGATGATGTCCTCCACACCCAGTATGCTGCCCAGAGTGTGAGCTGGAGCTTTGGGGGCTCCCCTCGCCTGGGGTGCAGCTGAGGTGGCTGGCCATCCTGTAGGGGGGTCGCTGACTCTTCAGGGCCCTCGTCCCCATCCCACAGACAGGAGACTGAGGCTGGCCTCAGACCTCACTCATCAGCCCTGGGTTTTCCTGCTGCATCCAGCACTGTAAGACCCCGGCTCACTGATGATGCAGCCCCTCCCAGGTTCAGGTTCCTCGGAATGCCCCTCCAGCCTGGTTCATGGCCGGTGGAAGCGCCCAGCCTGGCTCCCCACTCCGCCTCCTCGGGTACTACTGGGACATCAGGTGTGGCCAGAAGACCCCACATTCCATCCAGAACGTCAGGGGAGAAGGGGTGCCCACAGGCCATCAGGCCCCCAACTTCTTTTATCCTGGCAGCAGTGCCTCCCTAGAACCCCACTATCCTGGGACCATCTCATCCACAAAACATCACCAAGCTGAGAAGCCCCTCGAGCCACTGCTGTGCCTGGGTCCCTGAAGCCGTCCCCATGCCTGGTAGAGGGGATGCTGTCATCCCTGCTTCGCAGCTAGAGAGAAGAGTCGCCCCCTCCAGGGCTGAGCTGGGGCTCCCTTGTCCCAGGGCACAAACCGTGAGCGCAGCAGACGAGTACAGCGAAGCCTTCTGCCGCGTCTCCAGCTCTCACATGGGTGTAAGGACATCTGCCCCATCAGCCAAGGGTCGTCTGGGGCCATTGCCTGTAGCCCCCTGCCCTGGAGGCAAGTTGGGGTGGCAGCAGTGGTCTCAAGGCAGCATGGAGGTCAGCCTGGTGTCTGCACATGCTCGGTCTGTCCACACCGGCCCTCTGGGCTCTTGGGCTCTGGCAGTGTGTCTGATCTCATTGTGTTGGGGACGGGGCTGGAGGGGCTGCAGAAATGGCAGGTGGGGCCCGTCTCAGGTGGGCAGCCCAGGTGGGGCTGGTTCCTGAGTGAGGTCTGTCTTGTGTGTGAGACAGGACAGGAATTAGGGATCGAACATTTCTCTCAGGAGAGTCATTGGAATGGTTGGTGAATTCTCAGGCCCCAAGCCAAAGCGGGTTAGCCTGCTGGGCAGCGGGCAAGTGATGGTCTCGGGAAGCCCATATCTGTATGTCCTGTCCGCCGTGCGCTGGTGCGGGAGTCACGTGGCTCATAGAGGGGTGGGGACGTCAGGATGGGGCTCTCAGGGGCAGATGGTTCTGGGCGGTGGCACACCTGCCTTCCCTCTGCGCTGGGTCTCCGAGGACTCGCCCATCCATCCCACAGGCCCAGGCCACCCCACACCTGCTGTGCCCAGCCTCGAGTAGGCACTCTGGGCAACCCAGCCCGGCCCTGGGCCACAGGCAGCTGCCATTTGGCCCAGGTTGTGGCTTTCTCCCGACTTCCAAGCTCACCTCTCTGGCAAGTCCCTAGATCCACTGCTGTGCCCGGGGCCCTGAAGCTGTCCCTGCACCCCATCTCATCCCATGGCAGCCTCGCAGGGACACCTCAACCTCCCTGGCGCGTGCCAGGCCATTCTGAGCCCAGGGCCACGGGGACAGGGTCAGGTGCCATCCTGGAAGTTTGGTCCCACCCCACACCCCGAGCCCCAGGACAGACCCAGCGTTGGTCCAGCCCCACGGCAACCATGATGTTACTTACCCATTGCCTGCCTTCCTCGCCTCTGGCAAACCCAGACATAAGCTTGCAGTCCTTGTTCCTAAAACCCGGAGCTATTGATTTTTAGGGCTAAGTTAATGTTTTTGCCACACGGACTGGCCTTCCCTTCCTTGGCTCCCCTCTTGACCTCTTCCCTGGCGTTTGAATGGGACGTCCAACCTCACAAGCCCCCTCGCCCCAGGGTGTGTCTGTCTCTGCTGTCCGCCTGCTGACCACCAGGAGCAGCCGGTGGGTTTGTGGCCAGCCCCTCTCTGGGACTGAGGCCAGAGACCCAGGCGTTGGGATCGTTCTAGAACAAAGGGGATCATTCTAAACAAAGCTCAGATGGGGAGGAGAGCCAGGGCGTTGGGTCTGTGGAGACGCTCACCAGGACAGCTTGCAGGGCACATGCCTTACACTGTAGCTCTGCGAGTGGCTGTGGGGCAGTGGCTTCTGGGGCCTCCATGTCCCATGGAGGGGACACCAGCTGGAGCTCCCAGTCCCCAGGATGCCGCCAGAGGCCTGGCAGCCGCAAGGTCACACTGCAGCTGTGGTTCCTAAGGCCTTGCCAGCGGCCACCCCTCTGCTCGTCTCTACACCCCAGCTGGGCCTCATCCCACCATCCCTTGGGCAGGAGCTCCCAGTGTCCCCTTTCTAGCGTCTCCACCACACATAAGGTCCCCTGTCCCCTGCTTCTGCCACAGGGATAGCCCCTGTCTCCCTGCCTCTGAGAGCCCCACTGGCCTCGGAGAGCAGGATTAGGGCCCCTGGTCCCGGGGGTCGGCAGCCCCGGGCAGGGGCTGTCCCTGTGCCTGTCCTGTGCGCTCTCGGCTGGTGGCTGGCTCCGCACCCGTCCTGTCCATGTATGTGGCCTGCGTCCTGTCCTTTGTCTCCCTGGGGACCCATCAGGAGTCACCAAGTGTACCTTCCTTCCTGAATGTGACGCCTGGGCACCTCCCGCCTTGGCCATGGTGACACGTTCTCCTCTGGGCCCTGCTGGATGGGGGTTCCTCATCCCTGTGGCCCCCAACTTCCCTATAATGGAAATGGAGTCACCCTTTTCCAGGCTTGAGGAGAGATGGGGGTGGGGCCTTGGGGAGAGAGGTTCGGGGTGCAGAAGCCTCCCAGGAGCATCCAGGATGGGGGCACCCCCCAAAACCCCAAAATAAGCATAATCATCAGCCTCCTGCCATCCCAGGCACCATCTGGGAGGTTCCAGGGGCCTCTTGTCTTCCAGCCGGGCTTGGGAGGTGCCAACTTCCCGCCTGGCCTCGGGCCGTGACCACAGCAGGCCTCTCTTCTGTCTGCAGCATACTTCCACCCTGGGCAGCGTGTTTGGGGACGCGTACTATGAGCAGCAGATGGCGGCCAGGCAGGCCAATGCTCTGTCCCACCAGGTGAGCGGGCGCCCAGGCTGCCAGCCTGCCGGTGCCCAGGACAGATGCTCGCTAGGACCTGGGCCTTGCGAGTCAGGGCTGCACGTGCTCTCGGGGGGCCCCTGCCTGCCCCTCGGCTTTGCCTCTCAGCCCCCGCCCTGTCCCATCTGTGGGCTACAGAGGCTGAGGGCCCGGCAGGGGTGGCCTAGTGCTGCCTCTTGGTGTCTGTGCCCACCCACAGAGCGGAGGCCGAGGACAGAGGGTATGGGGCAGGCAGTGAACGCCGGGCCAGGCAGGGATGGGACTGTGGCTGTGGACACGGCGCCTCGGCATGGACCATGCACGTGGGTTTGCCAGGAGGTCTTGCTGGCTTTTCGTGGAGGCCAGAATCGCAGGCATCCAAGGCCTGCTCACTCACTCGCTCATTCATTCATCCATTCATCCAGCCAGCCTGTGGGGTGGCAGGGAGGCCCCAGGCGACGGGGGGAGCGGGGCTTGTGCTCGGCAGCCTGGGTGCTGGGCATCCTGCAGGGGCGGCATCCCCAGCTGCGGGCAGGCCAGCCAGGCAGGCCCACAGTGGCCCTCACGGCCTGGTATGCCTCCCTTCCCAGCTGGAGCAGTTCAACATGATGGAGAACGCCATCAGCTCCAGCAGCCTGTACAGCCCCGGCTCCACGCTCAACTACTCGCAGGCGGCCATGATGGGCCTCACGGGCAGCCCCGGGAGCCTGCCGGACTCGCAGCAGCTGGGCTACGCCAGCCACAGTGGCATCCCCAACATCATCCTCACAGGTGAGGCCAGGCCGGGGCGCGTGTGCGGCACCCCACGGGGCCTCAGCCCATGCGGAGACAGCCAGAGACCCCTGCCCCACAGCAGGAGGGTTGACAGGGCTGTGACCCAAACTCGACGGGGGCCTGAAGAGGCCACGCTCCCTCTTTCCCCAACTCGACTCGCACCTGGACCTCAGGCCAGGGAGACGCCCCTGGACCAGATGCCCCATGCATAGGATAGAGCCGGTCACTCGTCCCCTCTTGGCGGACTCCTGTCTGGCCACACAGCCCGGGTAAAGGTCAGACAGCTGGGTGTGCACGGTGTCCACTGCCGGGGCCACTGACCTGTCAGCTGAGTGTGTGCCAGAGCTATGGACGGCAGTGGGGTCGGCCCTGCCTGGTGAGCCCAGCCCGGGCAGCCAGCTGACAGGTAAGGGCCGTGAGGCACTGTGACAATCACGCCCAAGCAGTCTGAGCAAGGTGCCTGGGGTCCTGAGCACAAGCCAGCCCCATCCTGTGTGGCACATGTCAGGAAGACCCAGCTCTGTCTCGCACAGAACCCAGACCCTCCCATGGCCACCCCAACTTGTTCTCCCCCATAAAGAAGGTGATTCCCTTACGAGCCAGCGCTGCCGAAATGAGGGTGACGCCCCCTGGCGGTCCTCACTGGCCTCTTCCAGGCTGGTAGGGTCCATATTTCGTGCCCCCGACTGTGGCCTGGGCTCTGAGTGCAGAATCCAGCACGAGCTTCCCACCCCGTGAGTGTAGGCAGCAGTTAGCAAGAAATTCAAGGGTGGACGAGCCAGCCTCAGACTCAGGAGAAGAAGAATCTAAGAATCCGACCACTGGGATGGCCTCAAGAGCCCAGAAAGACAGGGCCTTTCAGACCCATTTCTCAGACCTGGAAACAGTACAGGCTGAAGCCCAGGTTTGATCCAGGTCTTTGTGGGGAAACTGAGGATTCCTTTCAGCCCCAGCAGCAGCTGGGTCCCCACAGTCACCCCAGGCTGCTTCTCAGTGACTCGTGCTGCGCAGACCTCATAGCAGAGCCAGCAAGGTCCCTGCACCCGCCAGGTGATGCTGACTTGCGTCCGTAACACAGCCCTTGGCCCGTGGCTTCGCCTGGTGCTACTGACGTCTGGGTCGAGACTGGTCTCTGAGGTCCAGGCACTGTAGGGTGCTGAGCAGCATCCCCTCCCCCAGTCATGACAGCCAGAATGTCCCCAGGCAGTGCCAGCATCCCCAGGGGACAGAGTCACCTGCTGGACATGCCTGGGCTGGCCCTTGGATGTGTGCGATGGAGCCAGGGCTAAGCAGTGCCTTTTGTCCCCACCCCATCCCCAGTGACAGGAGAGTCCCCCCCCAGCCTCTCTAAAGAACTGACCAGCTCTCTGGCTGGGGTCAGCGACGTCAGCTTCGACTCTGACAGCCAGTTTCCCCTGGATGAACTCAAGATCGACCCCCTGACCCTCGACGGACTGCACATGCTCAACGACCCCGACATGGTTCTGGCCGACCCAGCCACCGAGGACACCTTCCGGATGGACCGCCTGTGAGCGGGCAGGCCCGGCACCTGCTGCTCAGCTGTCTCGACGGCGCCTCCCCAGCCCGGGGATGGCTGCGCTCCGTCCCTCGCCAACGGCCGAGCTTGTGATTCTGAGCTTGCAATGCCGCCAAGCGCCCCCCGCCAGCCCGCCCCCGGTTGTCCACCTCCCGCAAAGTCCAGTCGCGAGGCCGCGAGCCGGGCCGTCCACCCACCCGCCCGCCCGGGACAGGGCTGGGATGGGAGGCCATGAGCCCCCCGCCCCCACAGACCCTCCCTGCATTGGCTCCCTCGCCCCCAGCCCCGGGGCCTGAGCTGTCGTCCCCTGTGTGATGCGGGAAGTGTCGGCTGCTGGCGTGGTGGGCAGGCTCAGGGGAGGGGCGCGCATGGTCTGTGGGCGCTGTGGGCCGTGGTGCATTTTCCGACTGTTCGTCCAGCTCTCACTGCCTTCCTCGGTTCCTGGTCCCCCAACCCATCCGCCACCCCCAGCCCATGGTCAGATAGAGAGTGAGCCCCACACGCCACCCCAGGAAGGAGGCGCCAGAGCACGGGGCAGACACAAAGTGAAATAAACACTATTTTGACGGCTGTCTTTTATATTTCTGAGCACACACGGAGCCCTGGCATCCACCGGGGCAGGTGCAAAGTGGACAGAGCATGCGGGGCGGCGGACCCCCACAGCCTTCCTCGCCCTGTCTCCGTTCCCTTCAAGCCCCATCTCACCCAGGCAGGCCCTTCGATGGCCGCCTTTGCCAGGGAATGACCAGGAGGCCTGTGAGGGCTCACAGGCAGAGACGGGGTTACCTCTTGGGGCTTCACAACCCTCCTGTCCCGCACTGCGGTCACCGGTCCCGTCACAGATGCTGTCAATTTAAGGTTCAGGGAGAGGTGGCTGGGTGAGTTTCATTGTGGTTCTTTTCCTTTTGGTTTCTATTTACATTTTGGTTGTAGATGAGTTGCTTAACCTTTTAAGGCAACACTTTCCTGAGAGCATGTTTTTATTCCAGAAATCCACCCTTACCTATTTTTTAAGCTAACTGGAATGGGAGGCCGCATACCCCAGAGCAGCCTGCCACCCACGCAAGTCTAAGCAGTGTGTCTGGCTTTTGGGTTTCACCCCAAGTTATCTCAAAATGAAAGGGCTAGTCAGGCGGGGCTGGGCAGGGACTTGGCAGGAGCTCACGATGGCCAGAGGTGCCTCCGCCAGGGCCACATCACCGGAAAGGGGCCTTGACTTTTATTGAGGGTCTCTTGAAGACCCAGCCCCACCGGCCTCTCCCAGAGGTGCCTGCCAGTCCTTATATGTGTGTGTGAAGACCCCATGACCAGTGGCAGCTAAGATGTCTCTGCTCCACAAGAGCTGGCAGGGAGCGAGAGTCCCTGAGATCAGTTCCACGGTCCTCCCTGAGAACTCGAGTGGGGCTGGCATTTGTCCCCTCCCTGCCAACCCTCTGGCTCCCAGCCACGCCCCCTCTTTCGGGCAGTGTAGTCTGCCGGCCACCCCTTGGCAGCTCAGAGTCGTGGCAGGTGGACACAGAGACACACAGCAGTGTGCGTTTTAGTGGCAGGTTTCAGGAGCACCTCCAAAGCCAGGATGACAGTCGGGGCACCTGGGAGCCTCCTAGCCCCTCCATACCACGGGCCCTGCGAGGGAGGCGTCGGTGCTGGCTTTGTTTTCTGCTGTTCTTGGCATAGGAACCGCTGTTCCAATCCCCCCAAAACTGCATTGTGGCTCTCTCTCGCCCCTGCCTGCCCGGCCAGCGCCTTCTGCTGGGTGCGTTTCTTTGTGGTGTCATGGCCGCCGCTTTCACTGGGGTCCTGGGCACCCTGGCCTCTGTCCTTGGGAGCTGGGTTTGATCCTAGCGGCCATTGTCCCTCTCCTTCCCAGGCATCGCTGTTAGCATACGTGCAAGCGGCCGCTCAGAAGGCTCCTGGTCAGTTGCTCCCATCGCTGTCTTGTGCCAAGGTGCAGGCTGGGGGAACACGGTGTCTGTCTGTCTGGGTCGAGACCTCTTTCTTTTACCGCGACGGAGGCTGGGGGCAGACAGCGGGGACTTTTTTTTTTTTTTTTTTAAGAAAAACTACATATACATAGGAGAGTTTGATTACCATTAGACTTGTATGTGGGACTTTTTAAAAATGGCCTTAAAAGTACAAGCAACCCGCCTGGATGCGGTTTTCAAAACAAGGCATTGAGGACCTCACTAGGAAACCTCATCAGCCCTCATTCCCCATCTGTCCAGCCTCCGGCCGGTGCCATTGCTTATCCCCGAGTCTTCGGTATAGACAGGAGAGGAGGGGCCCCACCTCAGAGCGTCTCAGGCCCGAGGCCCGTCTCCAGCATCCTGAGGCCAGGTGCGTGGTGCCATTGTGCTAACGTGAAGACCTCGGCTTGTGACAGAGTTCTCTTCCAGTGAGAACCTGGTGGACTGAGGTCCGAGCTTCCAGGGAAGGTGGGGCCCATGGGGGTCCCTGGGGCCCAGCCAGGAGCCAGCAGCCAGGCGTCCCTGTGTTCCAGAAGGGTTCATGCCCCTCTTGGACGTGGGTGGACCTCCCAGGGTTTCCATCACAGCCTTTTGTGTGTGTGTACATGTGGGTTTTTAAAAATATCGCTACTACATATTCTTGAATTGCCAAGACTTTCTGAAACAAGACAGCTTAAAGGAATCAGCCTTTTGCTTTGTGATGTGAACATGCTGTGATTTGGCGAGCCGCTTCCTGAGGAACAGGCCCATGTTGGGGGCTGTGGTGTGTACATAGACCCGCCGCCTACGTCCTTGGTCAGGCCTGGATACTTGGTCCACTATGGATCAGAGGCTGCTCCCCCACCCATCCACCCATGTGCTCCTGGCTTCTGCAGCCCCTGCACTGTGCACACCTGTCCCCTAAGGTGACGTTCACACAGGGATCTCCTGAGAGCATGACGTCCCCACCTGCCTGTTTCCCTCCGTCACTCCCCAGGGTGGCAAGTCTTGTAGGTGGAGGGTGGAGCCCCAGGCCAGCCTCTCTCTGAGTCCTCCAGGGAAGAGGGTTCTCTGCCCGCATCAGGGCCCTGCTTGTGGGTTTTCAGCTCTGGGGAGGAGGGTACTGGCATTGGTGTGTTTGGTCTGATTTCTTCAGGGGGCCAAGCTCCCGGGAGGACCCCTAGCCAGGAGGGTCCCCCATGTCCATCCATCCCTCCTGCTGGGGCTTGGATGTCAGGCTTGAGGGCTGTGAGCTGGGACCTCACCCTAGCCCAGTCACTTGGGACGGGAGCCTGCCAGAGGCGTATGGGTTGCTTCTATTTTATTTTTTTAGAGATGGCATCTTGCTGTGTTGCCCAGGCTGGTCTCGAACTCCTGAGCTCAAGCAAACCTCCCCCCTTGGTCTCCCAAAGTTCTGGGGCTACAGGTGTGAGCCACTTCTGCCCAGCGTCCCAGGCCTGACCATCCTTGGCAGCACCCGTCCCTAGAGGGGGCTCTGGCGCCCCCCTCAGGCGGGCCTTGAGCTGGTTTTTAACCAAACGTCCTTCCAAACTCTGGCTGCGACCTGCTTCCTGAGGTTTCTGTATTTCCAAGGAGTCCCCTGACCAGGGATAGGCTGGCAGAATGAAGTCCAGCAGTATTAGGGGGTCCCCTGTCGCCTGGCCCTGAAAACAGCAGCTCCCATCACCTTCACTGGGTCCTGATGGAGCCGTCTCAGAGGCCGAGGGGCCCACCATGTGGGGTGGGACACTGGGGCTCTCAGTACAAGGGCCACAAACGGATGGCACAGAGGTGCCCCTGGGCCTGGCCTGTCACTACAGGTGGTGCTCCAGTCCAGGGCATGCCGCCCAAGAGCAAGGGCAAGACTTGGCCCCTCTGTCACCCTGGGAGGCCTGCCTGGGCTACGAGGACACCTGGGTCTCTTTCTGCCCCCGTTCACCATGGGCCAGGGGCCTCCATTTCCTGGGGGGATTTTGCAGCATGTGATTTGGGGGTCCCGGGGATGTTCCCCAGCCAGCTCCACCTGAGCCAAGTGTCCTGTTCTCTGTGGCCCTGGGCCTTCCGGGGTCCTGACCAGACAGGGGTCAGGCACCCCATGCCCCTCCATGTGGCACAGGTGTCCACTGGCCACAGACACCCCCACTGGCCACAGACACCACTCTCCCCTTGGGAGCAGGAGGTGGAGTCAGCTGCACCCCCAGGCCTGGGTGCTGGGGAGGTCCTGAGGGCAGGGGTGGGGCAGGAGCCAGTGCCTCGTGACCCAAGCTTCAGTTTCTCTCCTGTCACTTTCTCAGACTTGCAGGTCTCAGGCCCCAGGCTCATCCTGGGCAGGATGGGGTACAGGGGCTGGGCCTTGGGGTGGTGCTGGCTCCGACCATTCCAGAGGCTCTATCCACCTGCTGGGTTCCTGGTCAGCACCCCATCCCCAGGAGCCAGGGACAGGTGGCACATGTTGGGGTTTGGGGGTGGCCCCCATCTTGAAGTGTTCTGGAATTTGGGGCCAATCCATGCCCAGTGTAGCCCAGCCATCAAGCACTTCTGACCTCCTGCCTGCCAGGGACAAGGGGACTTAGCCATGGCCTTGGCCACCAGGCTTGGGGAAGGAGGGCTTTGGCAGCCAAGGCGCTGGCCCTGCTGTGCCCAAGTAGGAAACTGCCCCCAAGGGGCTGGGTGGCCCCACTGATATATGCAAACCCGCTGGTCCGAGCCCTGTTCCCGCCTGTGCCCCTCTGTGCCCAGGCTGGCTCTCCCCCAACCCCAGCATGTATACTTTGCCACGGATGTCCCGTGGGCCGTGATCGTGGGCGGCCACAGCAGGCAGGGGCAGGCGGCTCAGGGCACACTCGGCCGTCCCTGCCCCATCCTCTGGCGCGGCCGCTTTTGTCTTTGTACCTTTGCATCCTTTGTAATGAAACATAATAAAAATCCAACGTTTTCGTCACTGGCTCCTTCTTTTTTTCCCAAGCCCCTCCCTCCTCCCTCAGGAATGACATGTGGGCGTGGCAGGTGCCTTGGCCTTTCTGAACATACACACACACACACACACCCCCCAGACCAGGCAAGGGGAGGTACTGGGGGTGACTGCGAACCTGCCCTCCAGAGTCCTAGGGTGGACACTGTATCAGGGGTCTCCGCTTGTCCATGGCTGGCATCCAGGCCCGTAATCACGAAGGGGTGGGTCGAGGAGGCAGACTTGGGGGCCTCCCCAAATACCAAATCATGGACCATCCCCGCCAGGCCACTGGCACTCACCAGCAGCTGCAGCACTGAGGCCTTGGTTTGGGGTCCCCCGGCCCGACCCTCCCTCAGAGGCCTGTTCCTACTGTCTCCCTGCAGCAAAAACCACAGCGCTGCTCCCCACACACACACTTTATTTTGTCCTCTCTGAGCCCTTCTCGCTTCCCCCTCCGTATGAGCACCCCTTGGAGGTGAGGGTGGCCGTCATCCCTCAGCGGGTCCCCTCTCTGGTCCCTAGGCTCGCCGTAGCTGATGGGTCTCATAGTCTTCCGGGATGGTGTCTGCAGGGAGAGGATGGGCGGATGAGGGCTGAGAAGGCCGGCAGGGCCTGTGTGCAGACTCCCTGCCCGCGCCCCGCCGGCCCTCGGCTCACCATTGCAGCGGTAACGCAGGTTGGCCCAGATGATGTTCTCCTGGGAGAAGCAGAAGACCCCCAGGCGGCCACCCCGCATGGTCGTGTCCAAGACCACGTTGCTGTCAGCCACCAGCTCAGGCCCCTCATAGAATCGCACCCTGAGGGTCAGAGACAGTGAGGGGTGGGGGCTAGGACCTGGGCTGGGCCCTTCCCTCTCAGATCCTCAGTGGCCAACCCTGGAAGATGGGTACCCCCGACTGGGCTGCACTCAGAGCAGGTGGGGCCTCTGCCCTGGGCCTCAGTTTCCCTGTATGGTGGACATCAAGGGCCCTGCACACAGTTGGTGCTAAACAGAGCATCTCGGCTTGCTAGCAGCATGGACTGGAGACTGAGGAAGGAACAGGGGCTGGGTGAGGCCCCATTTCTAGCCGGATACACACTGTGTGCTGTGGCCCACCCAGTCTCGCTCTGTCACCCAGGCTGGAGTGCAGTGGTGCAATTACTGAAGCCTTGACTCCCAGACTCAGGTGACCTCAGCCTCCCTAGTAGCTGGGACTACAGGCACGTGCCACCACACCTGGCTAATTTTTTTTTTCTTTTTTTATTTTGAGACAGAGTCTCACTGTCACCCAGGCTGGAGTGCAATGGCATGAACTCAGCTCACTGCAACCTTCCCCTCCCACGTTCAAGCAATTCTGCTGCCTCAGCCTCCTGAGTAGCTGGGACTCCAGGCTAATTTTTTTGTATTTTTAGTAGAAACCAGGTTTCCCCATGTTAGCCAGGCTGATCTTGAACTCCTGACCTCAGGTAATCCACATGCCTCTGTCTCCCAAAGTGCTGGAATTACAGGCATGAGCCACTGTGCCTGATCTGATTTTTTTTTTTTTTTGTAGAGATAGGATCTTACTATGGCTGGCCTTGAACTCCTGGACTCAAGTGATCCTCCCACCTTGGCTTTCCAAAGTGATGGGGTTACAGGTGTGAGCCTGGACCAGCATAGGTTCATTCTAACTGCCCTGTATCCTTCCTATTATACCTACTAGGGGACCAGGGTCATACAGCCCCTGCCTGGCCAGAGGACTTCCACCTGGGCCTACGTGTCCCCGGCCCAGCCCATTACCGAGGGTGGAGTTCCCACCTGATGTAGCCCACTTGGGGCCGGTGCTGCAGGAACCAGCGATAAGACATCTTGTCCTTCCAGCCCACGTTTCTCGGGTCCTTCCACAGCAGCCGCACCTGGGAGTCTGTGTCTCCTGTATGCCACAGTGCGTTCCTCAGCTGTTCCCCGGGGCCCGTGGAAGACTTCACAGCCTGCCAGTGCCCAAGAAAGGGGATCAGAGACCTCGTGGGCCACTGGAGCCCCCCTAGAAACCTTCCTGGAGAGACAGTGGGGAGCAGCAGGTGGTAAGCAACCAGGGGGTGATCTGGATGAGAGACCCACAAGGAAGCCTTCTTCGGGAGCCAAATGGGAGCTTGTGACTAGGGCACAGAGGGCAGCAGTGGTCTGCATGTTGATGAGAGGATTTGGGACTCTGTATGTGCAGGTTCAGGGTCTGAGAGGACTGAGGATTCTGCAGAAGGACCTGAAGACTAAGGAAAAGTTCAGGACGAGGCTGGGCACGGTGCCCTGTAACCCCAGCACTTTGGGAGGCTGAGGAGGGTGGATCATGAGGTCAGGAGTTCAAGACCAGCCTAACCAACGTGGTGAAACCCTGTCTCTATTAAAAATACAAAAATTAGCTGGGCGTGGTGATGTGCATCTGTAATCCCAGCTACTCAGGAGGCTGAGGCAGGAGAATCACTTGAAACCAGGAGGTGGAGGTTGCAGTGAGCCGAGACCGTGCCACTGCATTCTAGCCTGGGCAACAGAGTGAGACTCCATCTCAAAAAAAAAAAAAATCGTTCAGGGCTCTGCGAGAGGGTGTAGGGTCCACAGGAAGGCTGAGGGACCCTAGGAGTGTTCGAGGGCTTGTGCAAGGAACTGGGAGGATTTGGGGACTGTGGGAGCCCAGAAGAGAGCCTGGCTAACATGAGGCTGGGGGGTTGGGGGCTACAAGGGTTGGGAGGAGCATGGGAGGGCCCGAGGACCACGGAGGTCAGGCAGGGCCCTGGCACCTTGAGCTGGATGCCCGGCTCGGCCACAGCGCGGAAGGGGTTCGCCTGCCAGTACGTCTGCTCCATCTGCTTCCACATGACCACGTAGAAGCTGGAGCTGTCCTGGTAGCCAAAGATGAAGCCTGCGTAATCGTCATCCGTGACAGTGTTCACGTGGAACGTGCCCTCGAAGTCCACGCCATTGAAGGCAGTATAACCTAGGAATGGAAGGCAGCAGTGACCTTTCCGAACGCCAGCCCCAGCCCCCGGAATCTGGCACCTAGAGTCCGAACCTGCCCCCCTGAGTCCGGATCTCACTGCAGACTCGCCCCATCCCCACTAGCGGGGCCCAGACTCGGCCACGCCCCCATCTACCCTTGGCTACGCCACTCGAGTCCAGACCCACTCGGCCACGCCCATCCTCAGCCCGGGCCCGCCCCCTCTGGCCCCGCCCTTCCTGAACCCGGGCCCGCCCCTCCTCTGAGCCCGATCCCTGAAGGGTTGCGCTGCTCCCCGCTTCTCACCCACAGCCAGGCCTGGGTCGCTGTTCATTGTCTGCACGATCTCCCTTCCCTGATGGGGTCAAAGGAAGGAGGGCCTCAGGCTATCCGTGGCAGCCCTAGGCACCCGGTCCTCCGCATAGGCCTCGCTGTGGGGGTTCTGGGCTCCCCTCGCCCCATCACTTGGACTCCGTTCCCACCTACCTGGTTGAGCACCACCCAGTTGGGGTCAATCTGCGCGTCACCCTCCGGGTCCAGCACGACTGTCTGGTAGGCCCGGAAGTCGGTGAGGGTGACCTCAGCGTTCTCCGGACACACGTCGATCTTGTCTACCACCTTATCTGCATCAAAGTCGCCCTGGCACGCGTCGCCCACGCCGTCCCCTGAGAGGTGGGAGACCCCCTCGTGGGCTCGGGTCAGGACCTGCCCGCCCTAGACCCCAACGCAGGAGCCCCCACGGGCCCCGCCCCCGCCGCAGGCCCCGCCCCCGCCGTACTGTCCGCGTCCTCCTGGCCCGGGTTGGGCACCAGGCGGCAGTTGTCTCGACTGTCAGGGACTCTGTCGTTGTCGTCGTCGTCGTCGCAGGCATCACCCTGGCCGTCGTGGTCTGAGTCTTGCTGGGCGCTGTTAGGCACTGTGGGACAGTTGTCCCGCGAGTCCTGATGTCCGTCTCCGTCCCTAGAGTGGATAGGTGGGATCCAGAGACCCTGAGCTCCCCAGAGCGTTTTGTCAAGGGCTACCCGGAAGCCCACCCCAGGCGGCCTCCTTACTGGTCTTGATCGCTGTCACAAGCATCTCCCACAAAGTCGTGGTCCACATCGCCCTGCGCGGGCGGGGGCAGCATGCGAGGATCCACAATCAGAGGAAATCAGAAAGCCTCCCACCCACCCCAGCCACACACCCAAGGTCCTCCTGACCTCAAGGAAACCCCGACCCCAGGCTGCTCAGACTGGGAGGTCATTTCTCTGGCAGTGTGAAATGCTCTAAGCTGGGCTGTGGGCTGGGTAATCCAACCTGCAGCTCACCCGGGGGGCTCACCCAGCTGGAGTCTGGCCTGCCCTCACCTGGTCCGGGTTGCTCTTCTGGGGGCAGTTGTCGCAGGCATCCCCTACACCATCTCCATCACTGTCCTTCTGGTCTGAGTTGGGTACTCTGGGGCAGTTGTCTGCCTGGTTGCGGATCCCTGCGGGAACCCACGGGACCAGAACCCCAAGATTGGAACCAAGCCAGGACGACTTCATTAGGGTGGGGCCAGCCCTGAGACTGGCCTGGGACAGAGCCCCAGCTTCATGGAAACTTTTTTGAGACAGTTTAGCTCTTGTCACCCAGGCTGGAGTGCAGTGGCCTGGTCTTGACTCACTGCAACCTCCACCTCCTGGGTTCAAGTGATTCTCCTGTCTCAGCCTCCTGAGTAGCTGGGATTTCAGGCACGCGCCACCACGCCTGGCTAATTTTTGTATTTTTAGTAGAGACCGGGTTTCACCATGTTGGCCAGGCTGGTCTCGAACTCCTAACCTTGTAATCTGCCCACCTCGGCCTCCCAAAGTGCTGGGATTACAGGCATGAGCCACTGCGCCAGGCCCACGGGACCGGCTCGGTGGCTCACGCCAGTAATCTCAGCACTTTGGGAGGCTGAGGCAGGCGGATCACCTGAGGTCAGGAGTTCAAGATCAGCCTGGCCAACATGGCGAAACCCTGTCTTAAAAAAAAAAAAAAAGAATGGATGGACCCATCCGAGGGAAGGCCAGTGAGGTGGACCGGCCCTCACTCCCGGGGTGGCTCAGCTGGGTGCCCATGTGTGCCACGCTGAGCCCCTATGTCCCTACCTGTAAAATTGTCAACTCCCAGGTCCTAAACCCCAGGTTCGCATCTCTATCTTCTTACTTCCTGCCTGCGGCATATGACCACCTTCCCTTCCAAACGTTCCTGCTTTTTTCCCAGTCTCGCAGCCTAGCTTGCATTTTTCTGCCGCCCCAGCACGATCTGTGGTCCAGGGCGCCCTAGTCCAGCTCACCCCATCCGGCTTCCAAAACCAGCCAAGCCCAGTCCCGGAGCTGAATCCCGCCCTTCGGTGTCCGCCGCCGCCTCTCCTCGTCCCCCAACCCCCATCGAGCTCACGGTCTCCGTCGACGTCGTCGTCGCAGGCATCGCCCCGGCCATCCCGGTCTGTGTCCTTCTGGTCGTCGTTCTTCTGGGACCGGCAGTTGTCGCACGCATCGCCCCACTTGTCCTCGTCTGCGTTGCGCTGATCTGGGTTCCGCACCAGCGGGCAGTTGTCCTGGGTGACAGGGTGGGTTAAGGGTCGGATTAGGTCGGGAAGGACAAAGGTCACACTCCTCAGATTCCCACATCTCCGTGGTCCGGTCTCCTCTGCAAGGAACCCTTCGCCCCTCCTAGACCACTGAAGCCACGCCCCATCTCCCCCCGCTTCCCTAGGCCCCGCCCACAGCTCTACCTTTTCATTGGGGACCCCGTCCCCGTCGGCATCCGGGTCGCAGGCGTCTCCGATGCCATCGCGGTCCGCATCCTCCTGCCCTGAGTTGGGCACCGCCACGCAGTTGTCCTGGGGGCGGGCACAGCAGGTGTGAGGGGCGTGGTCATTAAGTCCCGCCCTCCCTCCTGCCCGGCCCCGCCCCGCTCCGCCCTGACCCACCTTACGGCACTGTCGCTCCGAGCAGCGCAGCTTCTCGTCCGGGAAGCCGTCCAAGTCGGTGTCGCGGCCACAGAGGATCCCGTTGCCCGCCCAGCCGACGGCACACTGCGAGAGACAGTAAGTGGGTGCCCCGGCGTGGCCGCCCCCCAACCCGGCCTCGCGCCCGGCCCGCCCGCACTCACCACGCACGACCGCGAGCCATCGCGCTCCAGGACGCAGTCCGCATGCTCGTGGCACTCGCTGAGAGAGCCGTCGGGGCAGAAGCGCTGCGCGCGCCGCTGGCAGCCGGACGCCTGGTCGCCCACGAAGCCGGGCTGGCACGGGCCGCACTGGAAGGAGCCCTGCGCCCGAGACGCTGGAGGTCAGCGCAGGCCGCCGGCCCCTCGCCCCACCTCCCGCGATCCTTCCTTCCTCCCGGGCGGGCCTTACCCGGGTGTTGATGCACACGGAGTTGGGGACGCAGTTGTGTTGCCCGGTTTCACACTCGTTGATGTCCGTGCAAACCTAGGGGAGGGGGATTTCAGAGGCCACCACCCCACGCAGACACCCCGGACCTCCCACCTGGTTCACGCCTCCTCCACATCCTGCCTTCTCCCCTCCATCCGTCCCCTAACCGATCAGCCCTGGCGCAGCGGACCCCTCCTCTCCCCGTCCCGCCCGCTGGTAGGAGGCTGGAAAAAGTGCGTGAGGCTGGAGGAGACGTTCATTAGTAAACAAAACGGACGCCCCCTTCCCTTCTGCTGCAAAAATGGGGCCCTCACACCCCTCACCTGCTTGTTGGCCTTGGCGAAGGCCAGCCCCACGCCCTCGTGGGTAGGGCCGCTGTACCCCGGCGGGCAAGCCTCGCAGCGGAATCCCGGGCTGGTGTTGATACAGCGGACGCGGGGGAAGCAGGGGTGGGCGTTGCACTGGGGGAGGAGGGGCCACGGAGGGTCAGAGGGCTTCGAGCTGGGCCCTGGGGGCCGCACTTCGGAGTGTCTCATATTTGGAAAGTTCAAGGGCCACAAGCCAGCGCTTGGTGCTGTGCGCCACGCGAGATGGAAGCAATGTCGCAGGGGTCAGATGCGACTTTGCCTTGATGACGGCAAGGGTGCAACAGGGAGAGGAGAGGAGGGTGCCTCCAGGGGCTGTTCCCTCATGCGCGAGGGGAAGAAGGATGAGGTCGCGCATCCCCAGCGCAGGGGGGCAGGGGTCGTCTGGGCGTGCGTGCCCGGCGGTGGCCGGGTCGTCCGGGCGTGCGTTCTCCGACTATGGAAGGGTGGTTGGGACTGGTGACCCCCTGCGGCGAGGAGGGTAGCTGGGGCCCACCATCCCCGGCGGTGAGGGAGTCGTCGGGGCGGGCGTCACTAGCTATGGAGGGGGTCGTGGGGGCGAGCGTCCCGGGTGGTGATGTGGATGGTCCTCGGGGTGGGCGTCCCCCCGCGATAGGGAGGTTGTCCAGCTGTGCGCCCCCGGAGGTGAGAGGGTCGTTGGGGCGAGCACCCCGAGTGGAGCAAGGGGTCTCTGGGGCGGCGAGAGATTGGGGGGCGGTAGAGGGGGTCGTCAGGGCGGTGGGGTGTCGGGGCCGGCGCACCTCGTTGACGTCCGTGCAGTGCGAGCCGTTGCCGGTGAAGCCCGCGGGGCAGGGGCCGCAGCGCGCGCCGCTCTCGGTCTGGATGCAGGCCACGCCGGGGAAGCAGAAGCCAGGAGCGCAGCTGAGCAGGGGCCGCACGCTCGGGGGGCCGGTGAGCACCGACTGCTGCATCCCTGCGGGGGGACGTGGCGGGGCTGGTCATGGCCACGCCCCGGGGCTGGAAGCTCTCCCCCTACCCCCAGCCCCCGCCCCGAGGGCGGGCCGAAATCCGGCGCTCTCCGCGATCCCTCCCCGGCGGGGCTGTGCGCTCCGCTTGCACGGTCTCCCCGGTCTCTCTCTGAGTCTCTGTTGCTCTTTCCTGCCCCGTGGCGTCTCTCACTTCCCCAAAACTCTCGCACCGCCTCTGTCTCTTTTTGTCTCTGTTCCTCCCCCCCTCATTCCCGTTCATCTCCCTCCACCTCTCCGTCAGTCTCCATCTCCTTCCGTCTCTTTTCCTCCCCAGCTTTCCCTCGCTCTCTCTGCCTCTGTCTCCCCGTCTCTTCTCTCTCCCGCCCGCCCCGGCCGCGCTCACCGCACGCGTCACACTCCATCACTGTGTTTTTCAGGAACGTGATCTCCCTGACCTGCAGGGGTGGGGTGGAATCAGTGGGGTCCCAACCTCCCCTGGTCCCTCGGGTCTCCCCTCTCTGCCCCGGATTCTCTTTCCGCCACCTCTTTTCGCCCGGGACTCCCTACCTGTCGACCTCCTTCCCTCCCCAGCTCCCCTCCGCCCTCCGGGGACTTCCTCTCCACTGGATGGGAACCGAGACCCCCTTCCGCTCCCCCGCACTCCCTGCCCCGCGCCCGGGCCCCGCACCTGCTGCCGCAGCAGCTCTCGCACGTCCTGCAGCGCTGCGTTTGTTTCCCGCAGTTCCTGCAGCATCTGCGGGCCCAAGTCTGAGCCTGCTGCGACAGGGAACCTGTGAGGCGTCACGGGGCGGGGGAACCCCACCACCAACTCCCACCGCCGCAGCCGAGCCGGACACCGGACCCGACGCCCCACTCCGCTCCTCCAGCCTCGGTCCCGCCACCCGCTTTCTGTGCCCCGCACGTCCCCTGCGAACAGTCCGTAAGCCCCCAAACAGCCTGGACCCTGGGCCTCTCACGGGTCCCGCAGTCCGTTTGGGGCGGTGGGCACGGCGCGGGTGCTAACGCGGCTTACCCGAAGGGATCTGGCCCTGGACAGACACGCCGAGCGCAGCCATGGTGAACAGAAGAACGCAGGCGGTGGCGGGGGCCATGGCGGTGGTGGGGCGCTGTCTACCGCCCACTAGGCCCGCGGGGCCTATTTATCCTCAAGGCGCGGCCGGCCCCAGGGACGGCCCACCGCAGCCCTGCCCAGCGTCCAGCCTCAAGGTAAACAGATGGCGCTGGCCCTGCGTTCAAGGCCCCGCCCAGAATGCCCTGCATAGTCACCCGCGGCTGAATCTGACATGGTGGGGAAACTGAGTCCCGGGATCTGTGGAGAGAACTGGTGGGGCAGCGAGTCAGGGGGTACCTCCCCCACTTTCATTCATTTTTTTTTTTTTTTGAGATGAGGTGTGGCTATATCGCATCCTCTTACCTCAGTCTCTCAAGTAGCTGGGACTACAGGCTGCACCACCACGCCCAGCTAATTTTAAAAAATTTTTCTTTTTCGAGTTAGAGACTGGGTCTGGCTGCGTCGTGCTGGCTGGGCCGGAACTCCTGGCCTCAAGCGATCCTCCACGAACTGGGATTACAGGCTCCAGCTGTAGCATTCAGCTCATTCATTGACTGATTGATCCAGTGCTTGCTGTATGCCAAGCCTGGGTTCCAGTTCCAAACAAGTCAGGATCCGTGGCCACGCCCTCAGCTCACACTTAAGGAAACAGAGTCACCAGTGCCTGAAAGACAGACCCACCCACTATGGGTCAGACTGACTGGCCCTCCACTCCTTCCTGATGTGCTTCAAAACTGGGTGAATTGCTGAGCTCCGTGGCTCACGCCTGCAATGCCAGCACTTTGGGAGGCCAAGGCGGGTGGATCACCTGAGGTCAGGAGTTCAAGACCAGCCTGGCCAACATGGTGAAACCCCGTCTCTACTAAAAGTACAACAATTAGCCAGGCGTGGTGACCCAGCTATAACCCCAGCTACTTGGGAGGCCGAGGCAGAGAATCACTTGAACCTAGGAGGTGGAGGTTGCAGTGAGGCGAGATCTCTGCACTCCAGCCTGTGCGACAGAGCCAGACTCTGTCCCCTGCCAAGAAAAACAACTGGATAAATTATGTCTGTGCCTCAGTTTCCTCCTCTGTACAATGGAGGTAATAAGTTAAAAATTATTAATTAATGATTAATAGTAATGATGACGATGATGAGTGGAAAATAGGGGAGGGGGCAGGTGAGACCAGGACTCTCAATTTTCCTGCCTCGGTCCAAGGAGGCTTGCTTCTGGCCCCCAGGCTGGAGGGCTGCAAATGACTCCCCCACACCCAGCTCATTGCTGGTGTTCCCCCGCTCCCTGTGGTCCCTCAGCTGGTGGAGGAGGGGCAGCGTTCAGGATCTTGCCCTGCACCCCGTCCAAGGGGACGGCTCACTTAGTTTTCCAATCTGTGCAATAGGGTGTGAGGCCCCCATCTGGAGGGGAACAAGTTAAAGGCCTCTAGCAATGGGAGGTCCGAGGGTGGGGGCCGGGGCTTCTGTTTGTCTAGGCTGTGCCATACCTTCCAAACTGCGCTCCAGATGCTGTGGGAACAGCCTGTAATAAAAATAAAAATGACCGCTCACTGGCCAGCCACGCTCTGGAGCTACAAAACACCTTGGCCTCCTGGAGTCAGTTAACTCTCCCCACTCCCACCTTCCAGTACTCACAGCCTCTATTCTATAGACAGGGAAACTGAGGCCCAGAGAGGAGAAGCGACTAACCTAAGGCCGCTGCCTGAGGATGGGGTGAAGCTAGACTCAGAGCCAGATCTGTTCTTTCAGGAGCCTACAGAGAAGTCACTGAGGGCTTCCTGGAGAAGGTGGCAAGGAGACAGGCATAAAGGAAAAGGAGGACTTGGATCAGCAGAGGGAAGAGGTGAGGGCCGTTTTGGTGGAGGGAAGCGTTGACACTCAGGTGGGGAAATTTCCAGGCACATTAATTATTGCACAAATACATCAAGCACCTATTGTGTGTCATGTCCTGTGCTGGGCGCTGGGTGCTGGATGCACAGGACGAAGAAGCCAGACCCAGTCTCTCTGTCATGGGGCTGTGATGAAGACACACAGACCATGGCAGGAACCCCCAGGAGATTGACCTATTTGAAAAGGGGATGGGTCAGGGTGGGCTTCTGGAGGTGGAGGGACCACCACGCTGGGGGCTGGAAGATGAGGACACAGCCAGGCAGAGGTAGTGGAAAGGCATTTCAGGCAGAGGAAAGAGCGTAGGCAAAGGCCCTGAGGCAGGAACGAACCTGGCCTGTTGGACGGACTGACCTCAGGGTGACAAGCTCTTGGGGCTCAGGGAGAAACAGGAGAGAAGGCTGCGAAAAAGCAGTGCTGGTGTTTGGGGCTCCGGCTGTCTCCTGAGGGTAATGGGGAGCCACAGAGGGTGAGTAAGGAGAGGCAGGCCTAGAAGGGGAGGCCAAGTCGGTGCATCACCTGAGGTCAGGAGTTCGAGACCAGCCTGACTAACATGGTGAAACTCCATCTGTACTAAAAATACAAAAATTATCCGGGCATGGTCATGGGTGCCTGCAATCCCAGCTACTCGGGAGACTGAGGCAGAGAATCGCTTGAACCCAGGCGGTGGAGGCTGCGGTGAGCCAAGATCGCGTCATTGCAGTCCAGCCTGCGTGACAGAGCCAGACTCTGTCTCAAAAAAAAAAAAAAAAAAGTCTGGGGTCACACTCCTGCCTCTTGGATCCCACCAAGCCTGAAATCCTCCTCCAGGCAGCAGTCCCCTCCTCCTGTGCACACACTTGCCTCATATTACAGAAGGGGACAGGGGATGGGAGCAGCCGGTCCCAACCGGAGCCTTTCTGTCCCTCAGCATTGCCTGCCCTGCCTGCTGCCTGTGTTGGGGCCATGAGCTCACCTCCTGTTTTCCTTGGCCTCTGGCACACCTGGGGGCCGCTCCCTACAGTGCTGGAATTCTTGGGAAAACCACGGCTCCCGTGGGGCCTGTGGGCTGGCATATGCCGCACAGAGCTAGGACAGAAACACATGGAAGCCAGGCCCCTGCCGCAGGCTGGGCACAGGGCTGGGGCTTGGACACACGTGGCTGTATCCATGGCTGGGCCATGGGGAGTTGCAAGGAAGGGCATTCTAGGTGGAGGGAACTGCAAAGGTGGAGTTCCTGAGGGTGTCCCAGGATCGGACAGCAAAGGCCGGGAGAGGGGCGGTCTGGGGTCACACTCCTGCCTTCTGGATCCCGCCAGCCCTGAAATCCCTTTCCAGGCAGCAGTCCCTCCTCCCGTGCACACCACACCTGCCTCACATTACAGAATAACTCGCTCTAGGTGTCCTTCTGGGCCTTTGTACCTGCTGTTCCCACCACCTCGTACAATCTCCATCCTTCAAGGTCAAGCTATAATACCTCCTCCTCCAGGAAGCCTTCCCTGCTGATACTCTCTGGATAACCCTCCAGCCCAGCCCTGATCTTGGGGACTGGGAGTGTCTGTGGTTTGCTCTGTCCCTCTGAGCCTGAGGGGCTCCCACCCAGGGGCCAGGACTGGTATAGAAAGGTTAGGTTGAAGGGTTAGGTGAGCTGGGAGAGCATGCCTATGATTCGTGTTTGTTACTATTCTTTTTTTTTTTTTTTTTTTTTTTTTTGAGATGGAGTCTCACTCTTGTCACCCAGCTGGAGTGCAATGGCGCAATCTCAGCTCACTGCAACCTCCAACTCCTGGGTTGAAGTGATTCTCCTGCCTCAGCCTCCCGACTAGCTGGGATTACAGCCACCCACCACCACACTTGGCTAATTTTTTTGTATTTTTAGTAGAGATGGAGGTTTCACCATGTTGGCCAGGCTGGTCTTGAATTCCTGACCTCAGATGATCCGCCTGCCTCGACCTCCCAAAGTGTTGGGATTACAGGCGTGAGCCACTGTGCTCAGCCATTACTATTTTTTATGATTAATGTCATGTCATTGCTATTTTTTTCTTTTGTAAAATAGAGATGGGGTCTTACTATGTTGCCCAGGCTGGTCTCAAACTACTGGGCTCAACTGATCCTCCTTCCGCAGCCTCTCAAAGCGCTGGGATTACAGCCACTGCACCTGCCAACATCATCACATTAATCCTAGTAACCTCTGCCACCTCTGTACTTGATATGGCAGGGAAGGGGGCCACACAGCCTGGGTTCAAATATTGGCCGAGCAAGGCCTTGCTGTGTGACGTAGGACAAGTTACTTAACCTCTCTGTGCTTCAGTTTTCTCACCCATAAAATGAGACAATCACTGTTGAGAGGATTGAATGAGGTGACCCATGGAAATCCTTCAGCCCAGTGCCTGGCTCCAGCACTAGCCTGCTTATTCCATGTGAAATTTACACACTGTGAGCCGGGTGTGGTGGCTCATGCGTATAATCCCAGCACTTTGGGAGGCCAAGGCAGGCGGATGACCTGAGGCCAGGAGTTCGAGAACAGCGTGGCCAACGTGGTGAAACCCTATCTATACTAAAAATACAAAAATTAGGCGGGCATGGTGGCAAGTGCCTGTCATCCCAGCTAATCAGGAGGCTGAGGCAGAAGAATCGCTTGAACCCGGTAGGCAGAGGTCGCAGTGAGCCGAGATCACGCTACTGCACTCCAGCCTGGGCGACAGAGCGAGACCTTGTCTCAAAAAGCAAAACAAAACAAAAAAACTTACACCCTGTGTCTGTCGCTTACATCTCAGATTGTCCTTATTTCTTACTCAGGAGAGGAGACAGCCTGAGGTCATACAGCCAGAATTAGAACTGGGGAATGCAAGACCCTGAAGCCCTTCACACCCACCCTCTCTGTCCTTGCCACAGAAACAGAATCCAGCATTTCTCTGGCCGGAGCCCCTCATTAGCTGGGATGCCTTGTCGGCCCAGGACCTCCTGGCCTGAACCTCTGGCCGGCGCCCCAGCCAGCCCCACACCAGGCCCCGTGGTTCCAGGAGCCTGGCCAGGCTGGGGAACAGAGACGAGTGCCTGCATGATGGGGCCCCGGGGCCCTTCCTGGCAGACGACGGCTCAGCCAGGAGACGTGTGGGCGCCCCGGCTCCCTGCCTCCCGCCCCTGTTGCCTGCCCTTGTAAATGCAGAAGGAAAGTATGTTGTGAAGGCAGCCGCCCTGCCCTGGGCGTGCCCGGCTGCAGGCCCCCAGTCTGCGGAATTCATCAGGGTAGCAGGGGAGGGAGGCTTGGCGACCTCTGCATCCTCAGCCTGCCTTGAACTGGGAGAGACGTACTGGAGGCATCTCTCTAGAAGGAACCACAGGCAGGGTCAGGACTGGGGGCTCTGAGCATTGAAGTCCAGAAGACACCCCTGCAACTGGTCGTGTGACCTTTGGCAGGCGCCATCTCCTCTCCCATTCTCCTTTTTTTTTTTTTTTTTTTTTTTAAAATGGGGTCTTGCTCTGTTGCCCAGGCTGGAGTACAGTGACGATCATAGTTCACTCACTGCAGCCTCCAACTTCTGGGCTCAAGTGCTCCTCCCACCTCAGCCTCGCAAAGTGCCACTGTACCCAGCCTCATTCTCCTTCTACCCCATCCCTACCGCCACTGCATCCCAGGCTCCCCCGGATGGCGATAAAGGAAGAAGATGACAATAAATATAGTGGCTACAATTTTCTTGAGCAAATGCCAAGTGCTCGAAACCACGCCACTCAGCCTTTGTGACTTTTTCCTTTCTGTCCTCCCTGAAGTCCCAGAAAGCAGAAATTTGTCATCATGGCAGGCAGTGGGGCATAGGGATGAAGGTCTCAGTCTCTGATAAGAGCCTGAGTTTCATATCCCTGCTCTGCTGTGGGACCTGAGGCAAGTTGCTTATCCTCTCTGTGCGTCCATTTCTTTTTTTCCTTTATTTTTTCTTTTTTTTCTGCCAACTTCAAAAGTTTGTTACAATGTAAAATTTTACTTCTCAGGTTATTATATTGAAGAGTTGCTTCAGGAGAGAAAGAATTTCACTAGAGGTCAGGCACAGTGGCTCATGCCTGTAATCCCAGCACTTTGGGAGGCCAAGGCAGGCGGATCACCTGAGATCAGGAGTTCAAGACCAACCTGGTCAACCTGGTGAAACCCTGTTTCTACAAAAATACAAAAATTAGCCAGGCATGATGGTGGGTATCTGTAATCCCACTACTTACTCAGGAGTCTGCGGTGGGAGAATTGCTTGAACTCGAGAGGTGGAGGTTGCAGTGACCTGAGATCGTACCATTGTACTCCAGCCTGGGCAACAGAGTAAGACTCCATCTCAAAAAAAAAAAAAAAAAAAAATTCACTAGGAACAGATAGGAATGTCACAGTATTCAGTGGATATATTCAGTGGACACTGGTTTCTCTCATTCCTTCCTTCCTTCCTTCTTTCCTTTCTTCTTTCTCTTTCTCTCTCTCTCTCCCTCTCTCCCTTCTTTCCTTCCTTCCTTCCCCCTTCCCCCTTCCCTCCCTCCCTCCCTCCCTTCCTTCCCCCTTCCCTCCCTCCCTCCCTCTCCGTCCCCCTTCCCTCCCTCCCTCCCTTCCTCCCTTCCTTCCCCCGTCCCTCCCTCTCTCCCTCCCTCCATCCCTCTCTCCCTTCCTTCCCCTTCCCTCCCTTCCTTCCCCCTTCCCTCCCTCCCTCCCTCCC